>JARQZK010000861.1:50000-137500 GCA_030704885.1 Cynegetis impunctata
TTTTGAAGATTATTGAGTATTTTCCAAATCAGAACAAAACATTTCAATATTACAATAACCAGTAAGTTTAGAGAAGATGTATAGAGGGGAATAAAATTGAAAAGTGCGTTTGCGTACAGTTATAGGAAGTAGAATATACGTGTTCAATTTTAAATTTATGTTTCATCATCTGCTAAATTTTCACTACACATCTTAAATAAAAAAATTTGTGATCTACCTAGTAAATTTATATAAAATGTCTGCGATCGACTGTCTTAGAACAGTATACGCTTTCGGGAGTTTGCTCTCCCCGGGTATAGAGCGATATTTTTTTTCAGAAATAAGTGAAAATATTTCCAGGATATTTCAGCCTCTGTATTAGAAACGAGGGTTTTCTTCGTTCTCTTTTTTCATGTCTATGCTTCCAAAGCTAATATTCAGAAGAATTCTATCATTACCTTACATAGAATAATTTTGTTCTCTTTATTACATATTATTCAACAAAGATCTTAAACTAATAGCAATGATTCTCTACATTAACCGTTTTCCAGATTTTCAATATTTTTCAAGTACTATCTGTGATATCTAGTTAGTTTTTTACATGAATTCTGTATAGTTTTTCTCGAATAACACTATTTCGATTTATATAAATAGTTCATGAGCTTGTCGGTCATACTCAGTCTCATCCGTGAGAAATACTATCGAAAGTAGAAAATTGAAAAATCTTATCGACAGAATCACGAAGAAAATTTTGATGAGCCTATGAGCTCCACCTAATTTAATTTTTCATAATGGAATATCAGCTCGAATATCAGTAATTCATTCATAAATTCAAGGAATACAGAACATGACATGAATATAAAACTTCATAAAACAAAACACAGAATAATTTTCGTGAAGGAAAATATACTCTAGGATTAGTGAGTTTATAGCACTACAGTATAGACCATCCTAACCAAATCACAAAGTTTCATACATAGGGGAACTCGGGGCGGAACGGGATAGCGGGGTAGAACGGGATAGGGCACTTTTCTAGGTTGAAGAGTGCTGCAGGCTAGCGGACAGACATTGAACTATGTCTACAGACGGTAGAGAAAACGCGGCAGCCATTTTGATTAGTTCCGACCGACTCTTTTGAGTGATGCGTATGCTTGTTGTTTTCTGCCGAGTGTTTTGTAACTTTTCGTCAACTTAAATGCAAGGTATAAGCTTCTACTCATTATCACGACGCTATTGTGTGTTATCTGCCGTTAAAGTGCATGTCAATAGCTATAAGAAACGAGCGTAGTAAGTGTAATTACGTTATGTTTTCAGATCAGTAATAGCTCATAACCTAAAACGTGCTCTCGGGGCGGAACGGGACGGGGCAGAACGGGATACCCCGTATACCCAGAAGAAGACGATGAAAAGTGTTTATACTGTGGGGAATGTTATTCTGTTTCTATTGAGGAATGGGTTGCGTGCCAGAAATGTTACAAGTGGGCTCACAACTCGTGGTATAGACAGCGAAGACGATGAAGCTGTCCTTGTTTGTGAATTTTGCCAGGACGACGATTAGTATAGTTTTTTACAAAATAAAAAGCCGCTCTGTGCCTATTTAAAAACAAATCTAAAAATATCATTTTTACAGAAAAAGTTGTGTAAAAAACCCCTTCCCCATTCTGCCCCGTATGTGGGGCAGAACGGGAAATATATAGGCTTTTTTTGAAAATAGTAAAAAAATTATTTTAACTTAGATTTAACTGTTTCCCATTTTACATGTGTTTTGTAACAATATAAATAAATGTTTTACATCTTTATTAGGTGTTTTGGTTAATTAACCTAATTTAAAAAAATGTATAAACATTACTTATCCCGTTCCGCCCCGAGTTCCCCTACATTTCAAAACTAGACAGTCGAAAACGCTATTTATTTTGTTATTTGAAGATAATGACGACACGCTTCAAATTATAAGAAATATTTGGAAGGCAATTCCAAGAATAAAAGTCAATCATATATAATGAGAATCTATTCTATAGATTTATTTTGGAAATAAAATTGAACATGAAGAAATTACACATGAACACTGAACGCCACTACTGAATATGTAGATCCAGTTATGAAATAAGCATGACGAAAGATTTTGAAATACTCTTCCTTAATGTGGGTACACATTTACCATTCACAAAAAAAACCTTCATTTCGGTAATCAACTTAAGTTTAACGAAGTTTAAAGCCATTCTTCTAATATTATTTCAAAAGCGCGCGAAAACAGCTCGCATGTGTCATGGCGTCGGTCTGACGTTACACTTAGGTAAACATCATATCATTGTGTCTATGCGTAGTGAAGAAAGTAAACGAAACATCCAATTAATTCGGGTGATAAAAATGAATTCCAAAAATTATGAGTGCTGTGCAGTACCGCAGTGTAAAAACACATCAATAAGAACACCCAACAAAGTATTCGTACATGTTCCAAACAAGAAAATAATAAGAAATAAGTAATTAAAGCTCGCACGTCTAAACCAGAATGATATATATAATTAAATATATATATATATATATATATATATATATATATATATATATATATATATATATATATATATATATATATTCGCTGTGGGCAAATCTTGCACTTTACTGTACAAATGTTTCCTTTCCGTTTCAGCTGCACTCAACTGATTGCATCATCCCCATATGCTGGTCTTTAAGACCTGAAATATCTGAAATTAATTAGAACAAATACATTAGACTTCGTGATTTATCAGATTTTAGGTGTTTCCTATTAGGACAAATACTACTATACTAGTATGTGATTATTGATTACAGAAATGTAGTTGTTTTATCGGGTCTTAACATGTTATTAACTCTGAAATAGCAACTTATAAACTGTGAGAGAGCTTACCTCAAAAATAAACAATGAAAAGTTTATTGTAAAAATAACCTATGAAAGTAAAATAAACTCGCACGAGTTCAAAACTGGTTTGATTATATATAAATTGGATGTATCCTGGGTAAAGATAAATAAAATTTACTTACAAGGAAGTTCCTCACGTTTCTAAACTCAGACGAGCAAAATTCTTCATTTGTTGGGAGGAAATCGCCCCCCATTAATACATCGATCCTGGGCAAATTTGAGCTATTTGCCTTAACAAAGCTTGGTTCCATTGTTATAGTAGAGTAGAGTCGATAAATCACACGTAAAATAATAAAAAATCAATCCAAATGCGTAATCAGTAGTATTCACAACAACAGAACACAGTGAAAAAGAGTATTGACAGCAGAGTTTACCCAAGCGTGACGTCATGCGCTGTGATTGGTGTTTCAGTCAGAATGGCCGATTGCAGTATTTTAATGTTTTATTTTATTGAAAATCTTAGGAATCTGAAATTTTTAAATGAAACTAAAGCATTGTTTTAAATTTCTTTAGTTTGAATTTTCTCCTAAAACCATTAAATTGACAGTTTTTTGATACTGTCGTCATGCCTATTTACTTACTTCTAAATACATTTCAGATAAGTTGTCATTTATTTTCGTTTTATACTAATTTTCATCAAAAATATTAGTACCCTCCTAGTTATTTATGTAATTTCAATAGCCATTATAGAATTGCTCATAATTTTCAGACGGCAGCAGGTAAAATATATAGTTACAAATTTCATCTATCATTTAAAAATATGAATTTTAAAGTTTACGTTTTGTAAGAGCACCCATTGCAGAACTAGTGCTGTAATAGATTCCTTTACAGCGCTAGTGCTGTTATGAAAAAAAAACGTTTTTATTAACATTTTGCAAATAAAACCACACTTTTCAGGAGAATGATTTACTTATTATTAACTCCCATTAGAATCGGTCATTTCGAAAAGCGCTTTTTATATTTTTGGATTTGTTTGACAAAGTTTCGACAGTAACCATGCGAAACAGTATTCATGAGAAAGGTAACATAAAAGCTTGATTAGTAATGTTTATTGCAGATGCACTTTTGCAGGTGCATTTTTATTTTTAAAAATGCCCTTAGCCAAATATTTGTATTCATAGCTGAAAGTAGATGAAATTTTGTACAAAATTCTTGTTTTATTACTACTTAATATTGTAATATGAATCTTTATAACACTACTATTGTAATTAACTATTATTTCATGTGCACCATGCGATTATCATTCTTCCCCTAACTTTGTGAAAAAAGATTCTGTATCATACGAAATTAATTTAATATATTCCATAAATTCCATGCTTATAATACATTGAAAGAAATTTCTTTTTTTTCAGTGAAGAGTTCAACGAGTAGTTCATCGTACCATTCTTCAGTGGTTCCTTTTGTTATGTTGTGCGTGATTTTCCTATGGAATGAGTATGTGTAGGTCTAGTGAAAGCTCTAGTGTTTGTGATCGATAAAATGGAATACTTATTTTCTCTACGTTGCCTAAACTGTTATTGAGTGTAGTGAAAGTTTGCTCATTAGCGGACAGTGAAAATGTCGACAAAATATCATGTTTTTTTGAAGTTTGATCTCAACTTTCGATTTGCAAGTGCAATATTATAAACTTAATCTGATTCATTTAGTTCTAATTTATCATATTCATCTATTTTATGACTTTAGCACCTAGTCTTCCTATATTTTATTTCAAAATCTTGTACGTTTTTCAATGGTGTATGCGTTTTCTTAAAGCAAAAATTATTATTGTAAAACATTAAATTAGGTGAATGATTTATTGCCCGAAGATATATTTAGTCATTCAAAATTCAGCAATTATTTGAGATTTAGAGCTTCAGCGCATATTTTTGTAAAATTTTTTTAGTCAGCGTCGACGCGAGAAGGACCACGAATCATTTATTTTCATTCATCAGGCCATTTCGACTTCGATTTTGGAATTCTGACTTCGTTCTCGGAATTCCCGCGCTGAACCTATTGTGGATGCTTTTGGGTAGGAAGGTGCAACTTCATGTACCAAGAACTGTAACTTCGTTGAGAGAGTTAACACAACACATTCGCATAGCTGCCACATAAAAATGATTGGAAAGCCAGAAGCAATGTGAGAGACAGAATCCGCAACAAAAAAAAGGATAAAACTCTCAAATTCCAATAGAACCCACAAATGTCAACACCGATCAAGGGGTCCTTTTTGAACCTCTAGTCAATTTCGATTAATTATTTTGCTTCTGCATTGAATCTTGAATAGTTATTCTTAGCTATGTTAGTTGCTTCGGAGATCGTATTGTTGCTCTTAACCAGGGTTGGGCGATGTCGAGAATATCATGTCGAATTGTTGACGCGTCAACTATGGTGCCGACGTCGACTTACTAAGTGACGTCGTCAACGTCGACAATGTCGACAGCTGCTTTAGCACAAAAACATAGCTACATTGAAGTAAAATGTCATTTTAACCCTCTCGGTCACGAATTAAAACTATTGGAGCGAAAAATCTGAAATTTACTGTGATGCAACTCATGATGTCCCCAATTGAGGACATCATGAGCTGATGGGCACTATGACATGTCCCCAATTGAGGACATCATGAGCTGATGGAAGACAAAAAAATTTCAGAAATATGTTCAGAGGGTAACATATTAATATGTTTTATTAAAGTAACATTACAGGGTATGGTATTTCATGAATGGTCCATTTTCGAAGTACTAAAATGTATAAAATTTAACTTTCGCAGAAATAAAATAAAAGTGCTGTTATATTTACCTACGTTTACCGCTAGCTCACAATGTCCTCAAATTAGGACACCACACTTTCAAAAATCGCTGATTACAATATGCACGTAAATCACCAAACACAATTACTTTGGAACAAGTCTACACTTATTGTAAACGTGAACAAACAGTTTTCAAACACGTGGTCTAACGAATATAACCAACAAAAAAATAAACAGTAGAGCGCTACACTGCTGTCACAGCTACCCTACGGAAACCTATATTTCAAATGAATGAATTTTTTTTCCATCAGCTTGTAGATGGCAGCACATATATTCATTTGGAAGTATATGATGTCCACAACTGAGAACAATGTGACAGAGAAGTAAGAGCAAGCGGCACTTCATAGGAAAAAATCCAAAGTAGGTTGTCCTCAATTGAGGACAAGGTGAGCGAAAGGGTTAATTCACTCTAGAACAAACATTAAAAAAAAAAAGAGATAAATATGCACAGCTAAGCAGATAAAATAAAATAATTCTTAGTCTTTCATGTCACTGAGAAAATTGAACGCTGAATCAGGATCAGAATTTTCTTCAGTAATGTCACTCTGCAAAGTAAAATATAAGTATA
Organism: Cynegetis impunctata; assembly: GCA_030704885.1. Lineage (NCBI taxonomy): Eukaryota > Metazoa > Arthropoda > Insecta > Coleoptera > Coccinellidae > Cynegetis > Cynegetis impunctata. The sequence goes on from JARQZK010000861.1 coordinate 56,232, forward strand.
CCAACATTTTCGAATGTTCGAATGATTTCCGAGAGGTCCCCAGTGTGAGAATAATCGCTCAAGTTGCGCAGAAGATGAACATTGTTGACATTGTCGACGTTTATTACATAGTCGACGGATTATCGATGTGTCGAGGTCAACAATAAAAGTCGACGCGTCGACGCCCAACTCTGCTCTTAACCTTCGAAGTCACAAAGTCAAGAGCCAAAGAATCACATATATATATATATATATATATATATATATATATATATATATATATATATATATATATATATTTTATGTTTTAGTATCCTTTATCTATCCAATATTTCCCTCAAAATGAAATTTAAATTTTTCGTTGAGCTTCTACGCTTTCGGAAGTTTCCTTGAGTGAATAACATATCTTTGTAATGAACTTTTATGCACAGCTTTGCCCCATAGTTAGAAAAACTCAAATAAACTTTTTTATATGAATTTTCATGAGATATTGCTGCAGGTAGGTACTTTTTCATTGATGTGATCAGAACTGAAACTATATAATTTTGTTTGATACTTCTATATATTCAACCAAATATTGAGGAGTTCATAAATAATGGCTCTGCGATTTCTAAAGAAAGTATACCTATTACCTATCTTTTTGTAATATGAGAACTGCACAAGGAAAGATTTTGGGAAGTATTCCTTTTCAAATGTACTGATAAGATCTAATGATATCAAAACATTGTCTATTGAACTTAAGTTCGAATGATTCGACAAGTTTTTATTGCGCACCTTTCTCGTTGTGGTTGACTTTATTGAGAAGCTGGACTATTGGTTTTTGATCATCAGAATATTCTTCAGATATCACATATCTGATACTCATATCTATATATATATATATATATATATATATATATATATATATATATATATATATATATATATATATATATATACATATATATATATATATATATATATATATATATATATATATATATATATATATATATATATCATATATATATCTATATATATATATATATATATATATATATATATATATATCCTTCCATATGTTACGGTTAGAATGATTAATTGAAAGTTATCAATAACTTAACAGTAATTATCAATCATTTTCACATCGTTGATTTGATCAATGTACTGTAGATAAAAAAAAGAAAATATAAATAAATTCTTGGAAATTTTTGCATTAATAGGAGTGTCCAAATATCGAAGAATACTCAAACATAATTCATTCAAGAATAAAATAAAAATTCTTGAATGAGATTCTATTTAATATTATATTTTTTGATGGCATGCTCTGACATAATAAGAGTGGCTAGCATGCAGCGTATTCTAGTTGTGTTTTCAATCATATTTTTATCGTGGTAGAATACTATATATATATATACATATATATATATATATATATATATATATATATATATATATATATATATATATATATATATATATATATATATATATATATATATATATATATATATATATATATATATATATATATATATATATATATATATATATATATATATATATATATATATATATATATATATATATATATATATATATATATATATATATATATATATATATATATATATATATATATATATATATATATATATATATATAATTTTGAATCATCCTCATTTTTCATGCTTTCTTCCATAATTTGCAATTGACTATAAATTCCAGCCGAACTGTAAAAGCAGTATAAATATAGTAGGAATTTGGAAATGGGTAGCATCCAAATTACTCACTAATTCATGTTACATATTTTTTCGAAATAGTTGAACAAAGTAAAAATGAGAAAAAACACGTATTTCAAAGTGATCATTGTATTCACTAACAATTATGCCCATAAATATTCAATTTGAGGAGGAGTATATTCAGAAGTACCTACTCCAAAGAAAAATTTTGCAAAGACGTTTACGCACTTAATAACTTGGAGTAAAAATAAAATAACTACATTTGTTGGAAAGATCGCTATTTAAAGCAAAAGTGAAAATAAATGTAATTTTATTCTCGTTTAGACTGGAATGCGTTCTGCCAGATCTTCCATAATATAAGCAACCAGATTTAAAAAAAATCGTCTGAATATGTCGTTCTTCTAATCAGTTATTACCGAGAATGCATAAACAAATTATGATTTTCGCAATTGGCCCAAATTTCTCAGTTTTTCTTTGTATTTGTCTCCAGTTTTTCTAGGAAAAATTTTCTAGGACGCTAGCAATTTTTAAATACCTAACTGAATTCGCACTACTGAAAATATTCTGAAAAAAAAATGCAACATCGTTCTAGCCGTTCTCAAGTTATCGCTTCAAAACGGACATCATTCAATTTTGAAGAAGCTTCAGTTTTTCCCGAATTTGAAAATTTCAGTTTTGTTTTCGTAACATCCTAACTGGAACTGCTGTTGAATGAAAAAAGGCGTAATTGGTATATTGGTGAAGAACCACATGATGTTTACCACCAAACTGCATTTCATTTTTATTTATATAGAAAAAATACATTGTTTTCACAGATAAAAGTTTTTTCTAGAAAACTTTTTTCAATTTTTCTCCTCCGTACCTAACTAATCAATTCGTACTCTATCGAAAGTTTGAAAGCAACAAATAGCCGAATCGGTGTACCCGTTCTCAAGTGATTTTTGTTGATAGATAACATCGGGTAGGCCAAAAGTGCCACAAATGAATGAATTTCTTGATGTCATATGTTGCTTCTAGAAACACTCATTATTATGCAAGGAAAACTTTAATTCATCAATAGTTTAAAAATTATCAATCTATTTTCCAAGGAAGCTGGTTATATGTTTTGATAATATTTAAATTATTGAATAATTTTCCTTGTTCACTTTGTGCAACATATTAAATTGACTATGGTCAACTTGTATATTTGTCATGATTTGCTGAATGATTAATTGTACTGTATCATCTAAAATAATTCAACAATATTGTATAGTTGTCTGAGTGGAATCAGGGATCTGTTCACGTATTGCTATCAGGAATAAAATAAATTCTCAAATTTGAGACTTGAACAGCATAATATGCGAAAGAGAGTTAACGGTTAAAAGCCGTTTGGCAGAATGGATCATTAAAGATTTTTTGTTTCCTTGATGAAATTAATTCTTAATTGCAGTATTCCAAGAGCAAGAAGGTGAGTAAATTTTTTATTTTTTTCTGAGGATTTAGGGCTTTGAACATGATTGTATGACTTGAAGTTCAAAATAAGTACAATCCTTCCGCCTCTGTATATGCTATTTTCGTAAGTAATTGCACAAGTGCATCAAAATAACCGATAATTTTGCATGACAGCGTGTTGTCAAAAACTGCATGAGTTCATTTTCATTTTTGGAGAAAGAGCCCGACATCGAAGGGCTCTTTCTCCAAAATATGAAAATGACCGAATGCAGTTTTTTTAAAGACAACACGCTGGAATGTGAAATTATCCGGTTATTTTGATGCACGAGTGTAATTTCGGGAAATATTTCCCGAATAAACTTTCAACTTGTCAAACTGACGTTAGTAATTCATAAATTCTCAACTTGTCATCAAAAAACCTAATATGAACTATGCTACTATGCAATTGTCGGTCTACAATGCAATCATCGCAGGGCTCTTTCGCTTTCTACAATGCAATTATCGTAAGTAATTGCACAAGTGCATCGAAATAACCGATAATTTTGCATGACAGCGTGTTGTCAAAAAACTGCATGAGTTCATTTTCATTTTTGGAGAAAGAGCCCGACACCGAAGGTGGCTCTTTCTCCAAAATATGAAAATGACCGAATGCAGTTTTTTAAACAGAACACGCTGGAATGTAAAATTATCCGGTTATTTTGATGCACGAGTGTAATTTGGGAGAATATTTCCCGAATAAACTTTCAACTTGTCAAACTGACGTTAGTAATTCATAAATTCTCAGCTTGTCATCAAGAAACGTAATATGAACTATGCTACTATGCAATTATCGGTCTACAATGCAATTAACGCAGGGCTCTTTCGCTTTCTACAATGCAATTATCGCTGTAATTTTCGATAATTGCATTCTATTTACAAGGGATTTTTGACAGGAGGGAAATATTCGTTTTAATTTTCGATAATTGCATTCTATTTACAAGGGATTTTTGACAGGAGGGAAATATTCACAATAATTCAATGCGTTATATGAAACTGCAAATCACATACCTTGTCGAATAGGTTTCATTAGAAAATAAGTATTGAAACAGAGCGTGACATGATGAAAGTGGTTTTATTTAGGTACTTTTCAAGCATAATGAGTTCTTAAAGACTGGCCAATGATATTTATGTTCTAGTTAAAAAACAGAACTTTTTTTTTCTCACATCTGCCATCTCACGCTTTTAGCTGTTCTCAAATAGCACACTTGATGTGGCTTTTAGTCGCTATAATTTCAAATGGAGTAATAGTAAATTCAAAATTGAAAACAAGAACAACATGAATTTCATGATGATGAGTCTATTGGTTCAAAACACCATATAACATAACCATAGAAGATGGCTGAAATATTTACAAATTTGAATGTCAACATACAATCAATAAGAAATAGAACTTAGCTCAGAAATGCAGTGTGCATTACTGAGCACTAGATCGTAAAAAATGTAGAAAGAATTTTGGAACAGCTGCACTTGCGAAATTATATAGTGCTGACAGCTTCAATCGCTCATGGTGTAATGTAAGTCAAAAAAGTGACTTCAACTCAAGAATAGAAGAAGGACTTGATAGGAGAAGTTTCAGAAGTTGAAATTCCTGAAGGGAAACCCATTATATTGTCAGTGTATAGATAACCAAATGTGCCTTTTTCAGTGTTTTCGATAAATATGGAGGAGGACATAAATGAGCATTGAAGCATAGAATGTTGTTTCGACCAGCAGTGGTTGGAGATTTCAACGTTGACATGATGGTAAATAGTAAAATGAAGGTATGGATGATAAATTTACTCGACTCATATAACTGCAAGCACTTTTTTGAGAATCCATTCCATATTACTCCAACCAGCGCCACCTATATTGAAAATTTTTCTGTAATTTTGTGGCAACCCGGGTATACTCTTACAACTTTCATCCGAGTAACCATGATGCTCAAATTATTCGGTTTGAATATATAAAAACAAGTACACAGTAAAAGTAAAGTTACTACCAGAATAATAACAGAAAGTGCTACGCAGCTAATCAAAACGTATCTGAGATCCATAGACTGGAAAAATATTCTTCATAAAAAAAGAGCTGACGATGATTTTCATTTTTCTTTGATTTACTTAAGTCATTATTAGATCAGCATGCTCCTATGAAGCAAGTTAAAATTCCGAAAATACAAACAATGAACACACAAAACGAAGAAGTGAAAAGGATAAAAAATCGAATGGAGATATGGCATACCATTTCTAAGGTAACAAGAAGTTAGAATGCCTTGGAGGCACAGAAGAAGAACAAATCATTAGTACAAAGGATTTCAGATGAAAATAAAAGAAAACAATACGAACCTTTCATTAATCATTCGGAAAATAAAATGAAAACCTTGTGGTCAATTATAAACAAAGAAACCAATCGCAGTAAACCTAGAGAAATCCAGACAATACAAAAATTAGATGACTTTAAAGACTTTCATATAAGTGTCAGAGTTAAAGTAAATGGTGAAATCAGCTCAGGAACTGAAGCATAGCCAGAAATGAGGCAACTTATACATGTCACTAATGCTCATTGTATATTTGAAGATACTTAAGAGTTTGAAATATTGACATTATAGGCCAGTTGGCGAATAAACAAGCTCAGGACGTTTATGGACTGACCACCGGATTCACAAAACCATTATCTGACGTAATTGCCCAACCACTGTAGATAATACTTAGTCAGTATTTAAGACAGGGTATTTTCCCCAATGTGATGAAAATAGCCAAAGTTATACCCATTTATCAGAGCGGAGATAGGCAAACTATAGACCAGTATCAATGCTGCCAGCTTTATCAAGAAAAGGTTGTTGAGATGAGACATAGGAGGTATTTCGAGTCGAACTGGGTGAGCAACATCATGGATACAGAAAACATGAAATCCACTACACTTTTGGAGATCGTGTTTAAAATTTTGTCATCAATGTACTAGAATGTCATTAGAGAGGTTATTTCAAAGGACTAAACAAATGCTTTTGACTATCTGTGTCATTTCCTATTGATACAGAAACTTTGAAACTATGGAGTGAAGGGAAAATCTCTTGAATGTTTGTCTTCATACCTGGACTAAATAATGCAGCAAGTGTGTTTGAATAATAACTTCTCCAATATAAAACATATAAAATATGGTGTTCCACAAGGTTCCTTATTAAGACTACTTTTTTTCTCGTTTTTATCAATGACATGATTATTTGCATCGAAGAAAACAAAGGGTTTCAACTCACCTATTCGCAGATGATACATCATTCCTCATTAGGGTAGAGGGCCAGACAAGGCAAAAAGAATTAAGGTTGAAAGTTCTTAAATGATTTATTCATTTATTTATTTATTCATTTATTTATTTATTTATTTATTCATTTTATCGTTCGGTCGTTCGTTCGTTCGTTCGTTCATTCATTCATTCATTAATTCATTCATTCATTCATTCATTCATTCATTCATTCATTCATTCATTCATTCATTCATTTATTGAGAAAGAAGAATACAAACAGGTATTTCAACCCAAAAACAGTATTCGTAAGTTACATAAAATATATAAAATCCTCAGGCGTAAACTTAAACTTAGTGCAAATAAAAGAAAAATCTACTGAAACACTGAACTAAGAGTAACCAATAGTTAGAAAGAAACAAAAAGAAATCAAAAAAAAATTAATCTTGTGCAAAATAATGATGTTTCAACAACTTCTTATAGCACATAAAGGGGATATTGAAGGGATCTAAATCGAAAGAACTCGAGATGAACTCACTCAATATATTCTGCATATTGGTGAATTTTTTGTAATATTTAATCTACGAAAAGGAACGGCAAACAATTCCGCCGATCTGAGTCTCCTTTCAGGTATCTTAAAATGTACAGATTGGAGAAGAGAAGGGACCGAAAGGACGCCGTTCACCATTTTGTATATCAGACACATGTCGTTGACTTTCCTGCGGTTTTCTAAGATGAGCATATTAAACCTCTTGAGAGCTTCGGAGTATTCATGGTTTTCAATTCGGAAGTTATTCCGATATGACATACATCGAAGAAACTTGTGGTGTACGCGTTCCAACCATCCCACGTGACACCCATAGTGAGGATTCCAAACTGGAGATGAAAAATTTAGCCTATTACAAACCAAAGAATAATACATCGTCAACAGAGTTTCATTTTTTTTTAACATCTTACTATGACGAAGGACGAAACCAAGAATTTTATTTGCCGATGACACGATGTTGTCTATATGCATGATGAAATTCAGTTTTTCATCTAGAACCACTCCCAAATCCCGAATACTACTTACTTTCTGCAACTTATTCTGATCTCACGAGTAGTCAAACCTGATTTTATTGGTATTTCTTGTAAAAAAAATTCGGAAATATTTTTCCATGTTCAGAAAAAGGAAGTTTTTTCTGCAGTAGTCACAGAATCGATTTAAATCCTGCAGCAGCAAATAACAATGATCGAAGCTCTCCGCCCTCAAAAAAATCTATAAATCATCCGCAAACAGCAGAAATCTGGCATAATGAAAACATGACGATATATCATTCATATAGACAATGAAAAAGAGAGGTTCGACGTGGGATCCTTGCGGTACTCCAGAAGAACTGAGAAATGTTCTGGACGCTTGTCCATGAACACATACAAATTGTGATTTGTGGGAAATGTAAGATGTTATCCATCTAAGCAGATCACAAATTCCCACCTCCGCAAGTCGATGTAATAGCACCGAATGATTAATTTTTTCAAATGCTTTTTTTAGGTCTGTGTATATAACGTCAGTTTGATGTTTTGATTCAAACCCTTCAGAAAGATAAAATTATTTCTTCAAAATAAACCTATAACGTCGAGCCTCACGCACAGGGCTTCATTTATATAACGTATCTACTACTAACATCAAGGTAAAGGTTTGCTTCGGCTAACCAAACTTGGGAGCCTAATTACAATTAAACCTGATTTATTTACACTAGAGGCACTGAAACAGAAAACGTTCCCTAAAAACTCTAATAAGGAATTTTTCAGTTCTTCGAATCAAAAAAAAAATAAGAGATAAGGAGATTTTTTTGTTCTAGCAAAAAACAACAAAAATTTCCATAGCTGTGAAAACCTCAAAGCTAATGTTAGAAAAATTCAATCCTTGTTATTTTGGCACAGGGGGCTATCATGCTTGAAATATCTGGGCATTCTCTTGGATGCGAAATTAACCTGGGAAGAAGCATTTAGAGGAGGCTCAAAGCTGCCTTTTTTCAATAAAGCTGTGTGCACAACACCTGCAGCATTTTCAACATATTTTGCTTATTTCCATTCTGTACTTACCAATGTAATATTAGTATGAGGTATATCACCACATAAATATGATGACGTCTTGCTGCAAAAAAGAGCAATACAAATAATATTAGATTTGAAATAGACAGACAGTTGCAAGGAGGGATTTCAAACATTAATGATACTTTCCGTTCCATTTACTTGCTAGAATATGAGACATGTGTCAGGAAGAACTTGGAGAAGATTCCAACGAATGATGTCACACATCGATACAATACAAGAAATTATGAACAACTGACAATTCCATATCATTGGTTAAAAAAGTAGCAGCAAGGAGTGGACTATTGGGGTCCAAAAATCTATAACAGGCTTCCATCTAACATCAAAGCGATACAAGATAACTCTTTCAAGAGAATACGTGAAGAATTTTTGCTACAACGCGCAATATATAATTTGTCTCAATTTTTGTAGGACAGCATCTTTGTTTAATCTCACAGGTGACATTTAATGTTTGATGTTGTGTTAAATTACTATTACTATTACTTGAACAGTGAAATCGTTTCTATTATATATTTTACAAATTCATGGCAATCGTAAATACGATATAAAATTAATATGTTTATGAAAGTTAGTTGATATAAGACAATTTATATAAATATCATGGAGGAAATAAAATGAAGATCAGAAGTTAAATAATTCTCACAGATTACTCAGGTTATGTGTACACTACACATAAATTGATTAACATAATGAAGCATTTTAATAGAGACTGAAAACATTTTGTCGTATCGAATATGGCATTGAGTTTGTTTATTTCATAACTCAGGTTAACTTCGATTGAGATAAACTGAATACTAAATTGACTTGAACAGATGTTCATTCCCAGAGTTCCTATAATGTTTGTTTTCAGGGATAACAGTAGATATCAACTAGTTAAGTGATCAGGAATATTCATGTGGTTCGTCGTGATTTGCAATGATAAAAACATATTTATAAATATTGATTTCATTATCAATATTTCGTTTACCTGAGAAACATTTTCTTTCAGATACAATTCGAAGTAGGCGTTGTGGCAGTTCCACGATAATTGAATTGACAACTTGAAGAAGACATAAATCTTTTATCTTTTCATGAGTCTTCTTATATATATATATATATATATATATATATATATATATATATATTTATATATATATATATATATATATATATATATATATATATATATATATATATAAGTATATATATATATATATATATATATATATATATATATATATATATATATATATATATATATATATATATATATATATATATATATATATATATATATATATATATATATATATATATATATATATATATATGTATATATATATATATATATATATAGATATATATATATATATATATATATATATATATATATATATATATATATATATATATATATATATATATATATATATATATAAATATATATATATATATAATATATATATATATATATATATATATATATATATATATATATATATTATATATATATTATTTATATTATATATATATATATATATATATATATATATATATATATATATATATATATATATATATATATATATATATATATACATATATATATATATATATATATATATATATATATATATATATATATATATATATATATATATATATATATATATATATATATATATATATATATATATATATATATATATATATATATATATATATATATATATATATATATATATATATATATATATATATATATATATATATATATATATATATATATATGTATATATATATATATATATATATATATATATATATATATATATATGTATATATATATATATATATATATATATATATATATATATATATATATATATATATATATATATATATATATATATATATATATATATATATATATATATATATATATATATATATATATATATATATATATATATATATATATATATATATATATATATATATATATATATATATATATATATATATATATATATATATATATATATATATAATATATATATATTCATTTATTTATTTAAATTAACGTGTTTCGACATCGGAGGTCATTGACACGGGGTACAATTTACAGTTGTGTGCTGAATATTATAGTCATATAAAAAGTTATACACGGCTGTAGAGCTGGTATTCTTGGAGGAATTTGACTGTTGATTCAATTTAAGTTGAGGAGTTGAGGATGTCTTTTAGGTGTTCCTTCAGTCCAAATCTCCTATAAGCTTCTCTATAGTGAGGGCATTGTGATAGCAGGTGAGTTACAGTTGGTCGGGTGTTGTGACAGTATTCGCAATTTGGTTGATTTTCCTCCGACATCAGATAGCTATGAGTTAACCTGGTGTGACCAATTATGACCATTTTATCTTGTCTGCCTAAATTGATTTTTGTAGGACTGTCAATCTTGGGTTGGATATCGAATAATTTATTATTGTTGTTGTGCCATTGAGCCTGCCAGTCTTGGAGAAATCTCTGATTTATGGTGGTTTTGAGGTCACTGTGAAGCTGGATGTCCACTTCAGGTAGGTCCAAGGATCTTGCTAAATTAGCGGATTGGTCTGCAGGTTCATTACCAGGTATTCCTATATAAGATGGTATCCAAATAAAAGAGGTGGAAATGTTCATCTCGGTTTTGAGTCTGTGAACTCTCTCTTGGATATTTTGAGTAATTGGATTCATCGAGTATATGTTGCCAATGGACTGAATTGCCGACAGTGAATCACTGAGGATTGCAATTTTTTGGCCTGGAGTGATTGGGCCAAAGAGAGATTTGTAGATAGCATACATTTCGGTGGTATAAATGCTGCAGATAGATGGAATTTTATAGGACTCTGGCATGTTGGGTTCACTGATGATTGAGCATTTGAGTACATAATCATCTTTGGAGGCGTCAGTGTATAGTTGTTGGTCGAAGTTTTCAGTGTGGATGATTTCGGAAAAGTAGTTTCTGGACATTGTACTGGGTGTGTCACGTTTGGTGTATTTGTGTAAGGAGATGTTGAATACTGGTTGATGTCTGGACCAAGGAGGATGGTTTGGAAATACTAAAGGAGTACATGATGTCAGGTCTAGTGATCTTAGGTTCATGTTTATCAGCTGAGGAATTGACAGAACCGTTCTGGGTCGGATAATAGTAGAACGCTCTGAATTTCTGATTAATTGGCATACTGGATGATTCGGAATAGAAGATACTTTGGTGGCATACAGAAGGAGAGCTTTTGGTCGACGGAGATTCAGTGGCATTTCCTGTGCTTCCACATGAAGGCTAGCAGATGGGCTGGATCTGAAAGCTCCGAGTGACATGCACAATGCGGTGTTAGGTATTGTGTTAAGTGATTTCAGATTCCTCTTGCTGGATGTAGAGTAGAGTATGCTGCCACAGTCCAGTTTTGAGCGTACAAGAGATCTGTATATTTTCAGTAAGATTTCTTCGTCGCAATCCCATTGGTGATGAGATAACGTTCGGAGGATATTCATGGAGTTTGAACAATTACCTTTTAGGTAATTCCTAGGAATTTAAGAGTTTCGACTATTGGTAGGGGTGTTCCATTCATTGTCAGGTTGGGCTGAACTGTGGGTTGCCTACGGGAGAATCGAATCAATTTCGACTTGGAGGGGGAAAAATAGAATCCAATATCGTTGACCCAGGTCATTATCTTGTTCAGTTCATTCTGTAAAAGCTTGCATGTACTAGCAGTGTTTTTTCCTGAGCAGAAGAGTAGGATATCATCTGCGTAAAGAGCGAACTTGAGTGGTGACTCTATAGCTTTATGCATGTCGTTGATTGTCAATAAAAAAAGGGTTGTGCTCAATACGGAGCCTTGAATTACTCCATTCTGGGTGACAAATGTGTTCGATGTTTTAGCATTAGCTGTGACTTGAAAATTCCTGTCGGTTAAAAAGTTCTTCAGGTAAAAGTATACGTTTCCGGTAAGATTCAATTCCAGTAGCTTAGTCAAAATGGCCTTTCAGCTTGTTGTGTCAAATGCGCTGTCAAGGTCAATCAAGACAGCAATCAGATCCTGTTGGATGGCAAAGGTTTGGGCTATTTCTGTTTGTAATATGAAAAGATTGTCTATGGTACTGCGGTTCTGTCTGAAACCAGATTGTACGGGATGCAAACGGTTATTCTTCTCTAGGTACCATGTCAATCTTCTGTTGACCATCTTCTCCAGTACCTTACACAAAGTACATGTCAGAGAAATCGGTCTGAATGCATCGACTGAAGATCTCTTTTTACCTGCTTTTTTGATAGGTATAATATGAGATTGTCGCCACTGAGTAGGAAACTGACGACTGGACCAGATTTTGTTGTAAATTTTGAGTAGCGTAGGTAGCGTTTTGTCATGGAGTTGTTTGAGGAATGTCATTGGGATATTGTCAGGTCCTGCAGCTGTATTTCTCATAGATGAAAGGGCCAACTTGAGTTCCTGTAAGGTGAAAGGTTGGTTAATTGTTGACTCGGATTCATCTATAACGGGCTGGACACTGGGCCGTTGCGGAAGCGTTATGTTTACCATTTTTTCATAAAAGTGTTGCGCTAGTGTATTCACAATATCTTGACTATTGGTGATTGCTTCGTTGTACGATAGTCGGTATTTTATAAGTTGTTTTGTGTCCTTTTATTTGTCTTATTTTGGTCCAGACTAGGCTTGGTGGTGTATTCGGGGAGATTGTAGATACAAATTTCTTCCACGAGTCTCGTTTGCTTTCTTTCAGTGTTCGCCTCGAATGTGCTCTCAATCTTTTGAAGTTAATAAAATCGGCTAGGTTACGGGTGCGGCGATATTTGTTAAGAGCAATTTTGCATTTTTTGACTGCTTCTTTACAGGATTCATTCCACCAGGGAACTGTTTTTTTGTTTGGTTGAATAACAAACGTACCAACATGTTGTTTTGCAGCTGAAGTTAGAATGTTGGTGAGTTGGTGGACTGCTAGATCAATGTTGTTCGAGAAGTCTGTGAGTGCTGCTTGATCGTTTACTTTTTCAGCGAAGAGGTCCCAGCTAGCTTTGGATAACTTCCATTTCGTGACGTTGTTTTGAGAATGGGTTTCATTGTCAGTGATAACGATGGGAAAGTGATCGCTATCGTAAAGTCTATTCAAGGTGTTCCAAGAAAGAGACGTTGCACTGATTGGATCACATAAGCTAAGATCAATGGAAGAGAAATTACCTATGGACATATTGAAATATGTGCTCTCGCCTGTGTTGAGGAGATTGAGATCTAGATCTGTTAACACTTTCTCTACTAATTTTCCTCTTCCGAATGTTGTTTCGGAGCCCCAAATGGTGTTGTGTGAATTGAAGTCACCTAACAAGATGAAAGGAGCGGGTAGCTGAGTCACGAGGTTAGCAAGTTCCACATAAGAGAGGTTGTGATTTGGTGGTATATAAACGTTGCATACAGTGAGTTTTCGTGGACACCAAGTGGTGATAGCGACAGCTTCCAGAGTGGTGTGGAGAAGAAGTTCTTGGTCATAAAAATCAGATGAAATGTATATTGATGCTCCACCGCTAGCTCAATTGTTTGTTCTTCTAATGAAATGATGTCCAGTAAAGTGTTTGAGGTTCGATGGATTACTCATTTTGAAGTTTGTCTCCTGCAGGCAGAGAAGGTCCGGGGATGTATCGGTAATTAGTTGTTGTATCCGTTCCAAGCGAGGATAGAATCCTCTACAATTCCACTGTATTAGTTTGAAAGCAAAATCTGTGTGTTGGTTATTTTTGGGATGAGCTGTCAGATGGTTCATCTTCGTCGGTAGTTGTATTGATTCTATGCAGGCTGCCTAAGTCTATTGCTTCGTCCTTCAACTTATCTTTTATTTTTTTTGATATTCTTGTGATTCTATTCTTGATTGTTCTCTGTAGGTAGGGGTAAATGTTGTGTAGATCTTGTAGTAGTAATTTAATGTCCGATGTGAATTTTTCTGCTTCAGCGTAGGGTGCCGTGCTTCCGAACGAATTTTCTAAAAATGCTATTAGGTTGTCATAAGTGAGATGAAATGCTTCGGGATCCTCATTATATGCCGTGGAGATTGAGTTTTTGGCGGATTCGTTGAGACCGTGATCCGATGGAAGGTCCATTTTGCGTTTCTTCTTTGCTTGTTTGCTGACAGGCGTACTATTGATATGTGAGTTCGGGGGAGGCATGGTATTTTCCTCTTCGTGTACAATTTGAGTTTCTTGTTCTGGTTGACTGGTTTGTTCGCTGGACGATAGGGTCTCTGATGAACCTCTCTTAAGTGCGGGAGTGTCGCTTAGTTGAGGTGTAAGAGAAGACGTGGCTTGTTCTTGATCTACCGCTATTGAGGATTGTGTGATTGGATGAGGGATATTTGCTTGTGTTGTTTGTGGATTGGGACAATTCGATGCCACATGGCCGGTCTGTCGACAGATGAAGCACTCCATCCTATCAGTCGACAGAAAAACTCTGTTGTCATTTCCATCAAAATGGATTAAGACAGACGTTTGTAGGTCATAGTTGTCAGTAGGAGGAAAGATGTATGCTTGTCTTCGGAAGCTCATTATATGTGAATACTCATCTCCAGGAATGCCTGCCTTGAGAGATGAAATGGGAGAGGCGAGCTTCAGTCCAAGATTCTCTATAGCGTTAAGTACGATTTCGTGAGGAATGCTAGGCGATATGTTCGAAATTACTATTCTCTTAGTTGGTGAGACTAGCCTTCTTACATTGAGGTTTATATCACCAATTGTAACGGATGGATGGCTTTGGATAAGCTGCTCAACGAGTCCTGCCGTAGCCAGATATATACAAATTCTGTTATTCGATATCTTTGAGGCGAAACAAATATTCTTTGGTTTAACAATTTCGCCAATTGCTTGAACGTAATCGTGCAGTTTGAGATTATCTTCGGCGTGAAGTACAATGGCTTGGTCTCTTTTGGGAAAGTTGATTTTAGGGATAGATTTGGCTGCTGACGCGTATGGAGACTTCTGAGATGCTGTTGTTTGTTCGGTGTTTTGAGACATTGTGGGAGTTGAAAAAGATGAACTTTTAGATGACATGTTCAGCGCCCTTGTACTCAAAAGCGACTGATATTTTTATTTTGGAAGTTTCTAGGAATGCGGATATTCGTAATACACCATAGTGTATTGTTGGTTGCTTTTAAAAAGTTGGGCAGTAGACCCGTTAAATATCAGCTGGTGTAAACTGATAAGGGAAATTCTTTAGTTTACCAACTAATTCGAAGATAATTAATCCTCCCAAATAAACGATAGATATCACAAAGTTTTTCACACAAACTGATTATTGAGTTCTAAATGACTTTCATCGAAATGCTTGTAAAAAAAAATTCACTTGTAACGTTCAATAACTGTGGTTAAAAAAACGCACTCGGTCGCAGAGTATTAACACTCGTCGGAAACTCACACGGGAATCATATATATATATACATATATATATATATATATATATATATATATATATATATATATATATATATATATATATATATATATATATATATATATATATATATATATATTTATATATATATATATATTTATATATATATATATATTTATATATATATAATTATATATATATATATATATATATATATATATATATATATATATATATATATATATATATATATATATAGGGGAGACCAGGGCAAAATGATCCCCCTAAGGTTTAAATGTTCATAATTAAGGATATATATGATTTGGAGATTTGTTACAGTTGGTGTAAGTAAAGTCATCATTTATGAATAAAACCTCGGCACGGCCATTCTTGTAATCGAAGTGTAATGTAAGATATTTACGGATTATGACGTGATGGCCTAAGGATAAATTTGCCCCTCTTTATGGGGCATAATGATCCTACAAAAAGAATATGGGAGAACAATACGATAACTGTTCATTTCTGAAAAATCTGAAATGAAGCAACCATTGTAGGAAACAAATATATAATTGCAATGATCCCTAAACATCATTAATAAACCTAACTATTAACAAACCAACTTACAAAATTTACTTATTTAGATAACGTGTACCTTAATCTAGAACTCTACGACATACTTTTTTTGCTAACGGATTACACGCACAATGATCACATACGAAGACGTCATCAATTTCATCTGCCCCTGAACAGGCATCATGGGCCCACAGATGACACTGGCTGCATTGAATCCAACCCTCTCCACTCGCAGACCTTGAATATGACTCTCCACAGATTAAACATTCTGCATCATTGTCTGACTCGGAATCAGATTCTTACTCGGCCTCCTTATCTTCTTTTCTCTTCAATATCTTTTTTCGTAAATTCTGAAATTTCTCCTTTGTACTCTTTATTTTTTCTTGTTTCTTGTTTTCCGCTTCTTCTTTCTTTTCTCTTCAATATCTTTTTTCGTAAATTCCGAAATTTCTCCTCTGTACTCTTTATTTTTTCTTGTTTCTTGTTTTTCGCTTCTTCTTTCTTTTCAATTTGTTCATGCAAATCATTTTTGTACGGACTACTGGTTAAGATAGCGGTTTTTCTTTTCTGTCTATTCGTCTTTTTTATAGAGGTTTTTGTTTTTGTTAATGGCCTTTACCGGCAGCTTGACCCACTTTTGAAAATCATCATCATCACGTAGCGCTACAACCCTGGGTGGGTCTTGGCTGACTGTACAACTTTTTTCCAATTTGTTCGGTCTTCCATCAACCTAGGGTCAAATGGAATGTTCATTTTCCGGAGATCTGCTTGGATGTTGTATCTCCATCGCATTCTGGGACGTTCGAGTGGTCTTTTGGCTGTGGGAATCTCCTCCCATGCGAATTTTACAAGTCTTTCGTTATGCATTCTGTGCACGTGGCCTGCCCATCTTTTGAAAATGGGTGTTGGATATTATTTTTCTCCGCTAACTGAAAGGCTAGGCAACGCACATCACGCGGAGTCAGACCATACATACAGGTTTCCATATCGAATATATAGCGTAGAAGTTCAGCTTCTTGGCCTTCTCAATGAAAGTATCCCAGACTTTTCAATGGCTGGGTTGTTATACCAGCTCTTCTCTTGGTAATGCGCCGTTTTAACGCCATTCTTGGAACGTTAAAAGTGGTTGATGCCGTACGTATGCACATACCATTTTCTGCAGCCTCAATAGCTTGTTCCATACTCTCAATGGTCCAGTTTTGTCGCTCGGTTTTTCTTACGTAGGTACGCACCACGATCGAATCTGCAAAGAAATGAAAACCAACATAGTGAGGCAAAATGATCCTGCTTCATTTTGCACCACCTCAAAGAGGTTCGTTTTGCCCCATTTATTACTCTTGTAAACTTAGTCACCTGCACTAAATATAATATATCAAGTTAAGCTTTGAAGCGGCGTTAACCTAGCAAAATAAGCAGAGTTCAATGCCTGAACTTCAAATATATCATTAAAACAACTAGTACAGAATTATAGACCTTATAGTGAGATGCTTACCTTAGATCAACAGCGCCAAAAATGATGTTTTATATCACAAACTTATAAGACGTGCACGCAAATGGACGGTTACAGTTAAACTGACCGAAAGAAAGAATGCTCAAACAGTTGGCGACGTTGCCATTTACTTAAATATAATACATCGTCCTAAATTTGGGGATGATCGTTTTGCCCGACTGGATCATTTTGCCCCGGTCTCCCCTATATATATATATATATATATATATATATATATATATATATTATATATATATATATATATATATATATATTATATATATATATATATATATATTATAATATATATATATATATATATATATATATATATATATATATATATATATATATATATATATATATATATATATATATATATATATATATTATATATATATATATATATATATATATATATATATATATATATATATATATATATATATATATATATATATAATATATATATATATATAAATATATATATATATATATATATATATATATATCTATATATATATATAATATATATATATATATATATATATATATATATATATATATATAATATATATAAATATATATATATATATATATCTATATATATATATATATATATATATATATATATATATATATATATATATATATATATATATATATATTTATATATAATCTCTTAATAATTATTAGCAATAACAGGCTTGTTGGATCTCAAAAAACTTGATTTTATTAAAAAGTTGACGTTTCGCCACGACATTCGTGGCTTTAACAAAACTTTTGAAAAAATTGAAATTTCTTTTACTAGACTACTATGTTTCATTAAAATTTTTCGGCTGTGGCCGTTCTTTGTTATTTATTACGTGCTATTCAGTCCAATATCAACATTCAAATCTGTTATTATTAGATGGTAAGGGAATCCACAGAAACCTTCACCCACGTAAAGTTCGAAATAGGTTCAAATTATTTTGATTTTGAAAAGTCAAAGAATAGGGTACTATTTATCTTTTTTTCAAAAAATTTTCATTACGGCTGTGACCGTCTTCAGTTATTAATTACGTGCTATTTAGTCCGATATCAACAGACAGGTCTATTGATATTAGACGGGAAGGGAACCACAGAAACCTTCACCCACGTTATGTACAAAATAGGTTCAAAATATTGGATTGTTCTCTTCAAAAAGACATTACTTGTAATTTTGGAGATCACATGTTCTAAACTATACTTTCTTTTCAGAAAAATTGAAAATTCTAGATGTTTAGATTTTGTCTAAGAAGATGAGTTGTTATGGTTAGAGTTTGTTTGTTGAATTATTTAGTTTTGATTTATGTTGTTTCTTAGAAAAATTGAAGAATTAAATCTGCGTATATTGAACTCAAATGTTTGATATCTGTTCTATCATTTACAACTTTATTTAATTTTTTTTGAATATGTGACATTTCTAAAATTTATCTGCTATGATTCTCATTGTTTTAATGTTTCATTAGTGCTGTGGTTTGTGTTCTGTTATATTTGTGTGCTTTTAATCTTTCTTCTAAATTTTGAAAAGTTTGTCCTATATAATAATTGTAATACTTAAATCAACAGAGACATTTTCACAAGTAAAAAGTAAACACTGCCAACAAAATAATTTATTTTCTACCTGTGATCCGGTTAGGCAAGGATGTCTCTTATAATTCCTTGCATTAAAACCGCGGTTTTGTTGTCTGTTACGCTTCACCAAATTGTTTGATTCAGGGGTAAGTCGCAATGTTTTTATCAAAACTTTATTCTCATAACTTAGTGCACTAAAGTTATGGGATAACAAATATTCCAATAAGTCACCATTGAAATTTTTGAAATTAACTTCAGTAACCAAACTCATCTTAAAACAATACGCGAGCAATATAAGTAAACACGCTGGCATTAGTAACTATGATCACACTACGATTCAATTAATGCTTTCCAACGAATTCACTCGATGTCACGCGAAATTCTATAGTTGTGATTGGTCGACATTGTATGAGACTGGGTTCCTATCGGTGTTGCCATTCACATGTGTTTTGCTGTTCTATTGCAATGAAGTATTCATTCGGAGTATTTGCGCCGTTGTTTGCTTTTGTGTGGCAGGCATAATGAACGTTGAGAATGTACCTTTCTAAGACTCCGCAGCGTTGCCACAAATCTTGAAATGAATGAAATGCAGTAAATGTAAATAGCTTCTATCTTAATTAATAAATTATATTATATAATGTAGGTTGAAAGGAAGGTAGGTGCATAAAATAATATGATTTTGATTAATATGAATATGCTGACTATTCAATATAATATATTAGTGATACACGGAATATTATTGAGGAGGCTTAGCCTCCTTAGCCTCCTTTGACTAGCCGCCCCTGATATATATATATATATATATATATATATATATATATATATATATATATATAAATAAATTCTAATTCCTTTTGTAACTATGATGAAACAAACTCACGCACGAAGAACCCAAATTAATCGATAACACACTCAAGTAGTAATGATCTGTCATAGAACAATTAAAATACCTACAGATTAAATTTTTTCAACTCTAACACATCTTCAGAACCAACCATCAAATACAACTGCAACATTGATTTTTTTCTAGAATGGGTATGATACTGAACACAGTCTAAATTAGGAGTAATGCCCTTTCACAGATAAATTGATAAATCAAATCATTAAAACCTATTTTCTACATTGCGTGGATAATTATTTATGTGGCTGCCCTTACCTTTAACATAAGCAGATGAGTCGTTTGAAATCGGACATGCGCTATGCTCTCGAACCCTTCATAGATATGGACATAGGGATAATTTCCTATGCTCTTGTGGAGAGATTGTAGTACATTGGAACACAACCTTATGGTGTGTAATAATTTTAGACAACAGCATTGTTCGTTTTTGTCCAAAATCGGTAAATTCATTCCATATAATCGAACTTTCAACTTGAATTTTCCTTTGGCTCTCAATAAACAGAAAAATACGAGATTATTTATGAACACGTAAAATCGTTAGAACTAAAGTTGTAAAATATGTATCTGCTAATTGTTTCCTGTCCTATATGTTTAACCTGCCTATCTGTTGTGTGTGCAAGAAGAAGAAAAATCGCCTTGACAGGCTCCGTGTTGCTTTCCTATTGCTTCTTGAATGTGTTTAAAAAAATTGAAAAGAACGTATGTATACGTAAAATAATTCAATTATTAATGATTTCAAAATAATTAATTAAGAATCATGAACAGCGGTGAACTTTTCATCAGTTCTTTATAAAAAAACAAAAAAAAACAGTAAATCAATGAATTAGAATATACCTATTATCAATATAAGGTGAATTAAACTAATGCTGGCTAATGACGAGTCTCAAAGCCATGAGCGGTATGCTGCTTCTGCAAATGTTTCCGTTTAATTTAAAAAAAAAACATAAGCAGACTTATCTGCATATATTGGACTTAATAGCACGTAACCCATGACTGAAAATGACCATAGCCGCAAAAAAAATGATGATACATAATGCAGGCCCCTCTTTCCCACTGGGCAGTCTGGGCACTAGCCCAGGGCCCCGCGATCTATAGGGCCCCCTAGATCCTGCCAGATCACCAAAGGATAACCGACGTTTATTACCGAAAATAAAAACCAAACGCCTATGACTGTCTACAATACCTACTTGCCTATAAGCTTTTAAATGGGCGAAGCTACTCTCGCCCGAGAATCAGACTTTCCGATTTCAGCATGTTTAGACGGATTTAAATATATAAAAATGAAATTACTATGAAAACGTTAACGAGAGGGAGAATGCCTTGATTCAACATAATACTCGAAAAGTGTTCATAGAGGTAATGAGGGGACTTGTATTGTATTGTAAATATATCATATCTTGAAAGAGAAAAAAATTTAAGCCACATTTCCAAATATAGAAATCGCATTAAGAATTTTTTTAAGCATGTGTAAATTGATTGAGAACTATGTAAAATGCTTCAAGAGAGATGAACTAGTTTATTGCTGATGCCCATATAGTGTGATATAATCAAAAACACAGATTTTAAAGAAGTGATTAACAAATGTTTACATTTCAAATTTAGAGGGATACCTCATCAATCAACATAGATTTTTGAACACTAACCTGTGTATGCTAAAAGAGTTACTTCTGTGGATTATATTATATTATCTATTCTTTAAATGTGACTATAACGAAATACAAATAAATCTAGAACTTTGTTATTTACTTTCTTTGTGTATTCTTACAAAATAGCGATCTGTCAAGCTATAGGGGTTCTATTATCATAATGTGCCCAGGGCCTCCAATAAGTTAAAGACGGCGTTATTCTGTCCTTTCAAAACCTTGAGTCACGAATTTTATGACGAAGGTTAATAATATCGGTTTTCAAACTCAATTACTTGTAATATGAATATATATATATATATATATATATATATATATTTATATATTTATATATATATATATATATATATATATATATATATATATATATATAAGTAAGAATTATTCGTGTTAAGCTGGTTATAAGAGTTCACGAAGCATCGAAATATTCTAAAAATAAAAAAATTCTAACAATTACCGTCTAGTGGATATTTCGATGCTTCGTGAACTCTTATAACCAGCTCCGCTAGGAGGTTTGTTTGATTAGTGTCAAATAAATGTCCTAGTCCACTTATTTTTATATATATATATATTTTTATATATATATCATTATATATATATATATATATATATATATATATAATATATATTATAGTATAGTATATATATTATAATATATTTTATATTGATATATATATATATAGTTATATGAGAGACAGGGCCTGGTATCTCCCTTTTAAAATGCTGAATTGTAGTTGTAGACGCTGCCCGCAATAATATATATTTGAAAAGCTGTATTCATCCTTTTTAGCTAGAGAGCACAATGTAGAATAATAATAAATGTTAAGTTGATTTGAATACTCTCAACTCTTGGTATCGTTCTGAATAGAAATCTTATTTTGGAAAAATAGAGTTTTCGTGTTGAAAGAAATATAATTGGCGACGAGGATGGGATTGCTTCATTAAATCCTTCTGTTGTGAAAAGAAGTGCATTAGTTGAATTTATTAATTCTGTAAGGTGAGCAATTCCGATATTTTAAATACCACATAAGACTCAGTTTGTTTTATTCTCAATCTTAGTGATCGGCGAAAATTAAGGCAATTACCTTGTCTCCCGAGTTTAACTGACCAATTGAAGAATATAACAAAGTGCATTAGTCAAGGTAGCGAACCGAGGACTCCACTGTTGAATAATCGATTCAGAAGTAAGTTGGCAGTAGTAATCACTTCCTGTTTTTTCCATGGTTTTCAGCCCAAAAGCCCTACAGACTGCCCTTATTATACAATATATAGTTGTAGCGTAGTCATTAGTAAAATTAAGATAATATTGTTTTAAAAATTTTAATTTTTTAAATTGACTTTCATTCATTGATTTCTTTTGGCAGACGTCGTTGAATAATTGATATTTAGATTCAAGAATAGAAAAACTAAATTGTTCAAAAGTTAAAATGGACTGAGGTAACGGCTTAATGATTAAGCTCGTGATTGTTTTTGGATCTCTATTTGCCCAAAATTCTCAGGAACACAAGCCTGAGCTTGAATTCATTCTTGATATTCATGTGCGAAGTATATATCTACGCAATTTTCCTAACTGTAAGACCAGATAGTGAAAATTCATATTGGTTGGCGTCAATAAAAGCAAATTAATTAAAAAGCAAATGCCGAGTTTCGATCATCTAATGTCCAGAATAAACTTGGATGTGGTATAAAAACATTATTTATTGATATAATATTTTGGTGATCATGTCACTCGGATGTACTTAAAAATTCAGCTTCAATTTTCTGCGCAAAAAAACCCATGAAGACGTTCTAGATTTCATTGAGTAGATTAAAATTTATAAAAATCCGGATAAATTAATCGAATTGACTGCTAGATATCCTACTTTTAGACAAGCTCTGAAAATAATTACATAACAACTAGTTTCATACTTAGCAAAATAACGTCCTTATAGTAATGTTCTCAATAGATCTATCGAAACTGCTCTAATTGACTACACTTCGCAAATATATACATTTGACAATTAAACGGTACAGACATAAGAGAATTATATGTCTCAAAAATTCGACAACTAGATTTGATGAGAAGCATGGAAAACAACCAGTGATGTGCCACCTACGAAAAACGTCCTTCTCAAACCTATTCATTTACAACAAAGAACAGTACACCGCAAAGACAAATATCGCGACGAATAGTCAGGTTTTCGGAAGAAAATAAGCAAGAAAATACCTAAAAACAAACGTGTTTCGAACCAAATGAATAATTATGTGGCGGTATAATAGACGACTCCTATGATCGACTATTTCTGTAAACCCAACAGCTCAAAAACGTCAGGAATGACAGTTATTCGCAAATAACCGCGTTATATCAATTATCAAATATCAACGATATAAATCATTCGAAAAATAATGGACAAACACCGAATAATTTCTATCGAAAAACTTAAAATCTCGACGCGGAAAATAGCGAAGAAAATATACATTGAAAAATCATGATTGGGACAACAGTTCCTCCAGACGAAAAATTTTGATGTCAATGAAGAAGATTGTAAAAAATTTTCAAGATAATGATCTCGGAAATTCATTGACATAAAAATTCTAATAAAATGACCAAAATCGAAAAAATAATATGCTTGCTTACATGCAATTGAATATCCGAAATGCAAAAATTAACTTTAGATAGCGTTGATTGTGTACGTGTCTGCTTAATAGATCCAAGGCCTTGCTATATAACAGCATACCTCATCGTGCGATTTATCCAGAAGAACACTGATTTAATATTCACTCACGGACACGATAAGAGTCATGAAAAAGTTTATTTGCCCGTGGATTCCTTGTATTGAAAAAGAATTTCCTTTCGTAATTTACAATTCCCATACTCAGAATATGATGGGTATTTGGTAGGTCTTTGGAATTTTAAGAAAAAATAATTTTTTACTATTGACTTACAGAATAATTTATTAGATAGTGAAAATTGTTAGATACCCATATTTTTCATATAAAGTGATTCCTAAGAAAATTATCTACCCTCTTATAGGATTTATCACATTCACACTATGAAAAATTCAGAACAATTAAATAAAATTTTTCAAATAATAACTGAAAACGCCCTGCTATAATTAGCGGGACAATCTTGAATTTCACTTCAAAAATCAAGATCAATCGGAACTAAAGATGAATTTCCTGTTCATGCAAAAATATATAGATACCCCGAAAAAAACACCGTGCGGAAATTCAGAAACAAATCGACGGATTATTAGAAAAAGGCATTAATTCAAGACCAATCCCAAGAAAATAGAAGCTCTATTGAAGATTAATCCCTTTTACCTAGATCATTTAAAGAAAATTAAATTTCTTTTATTTAGGTATGCCTAAGCTACATATTCGTCAAATTATCCCGAAAATTGCGTAAAACCTCACTAAACCAATGACCTAATAGTACTTGAAGAAAGTGACTCTGATAAATCGATCCTGGACAGATCATAAGAAGCATTCCGACCTACAAAAATCCTACTAATTAATCATCTCAATTCTAAACTATCCTGACTTTTCAAAAACATTTCAAATTAACGACTGACGCCTCAAATTATGCTTCTTAGGAGCGATTTTATCCGCAATGGCAATGGTTCCTAATGGCATTTACCGATAGCCATACGCCTAGTTGTTAGAACGTTTTATATCTGATCAAGAAATAAATAACCTCGACGATCGAGAAAGAATTTAATTATCGATTTTTGAGCTACTAAGCAATTTTCGACCGTATTGTTACGGAACGAAATTGTCATATGTATACAGACCATAAATCCATTTAATTTGCTAAATTTCCTGAAAAGAGGCCAAACTCGCGTCTGATGTCGATGGCAAATTTAAACCAGGAGAGAGTTTTCAATTATAAATTAAATATAAAAACGAATCTCGAATCAACCACATTTATCATAAAAATAAAATTAAACAAAGAAAACACTAAATTGGTTTTTCGTAGGTTTTTCAGTATGGACCACTGTACGTATTCTCTTTCTAATAACGCTCGCCGAAATAATTCAGATACACAGTCAAAATATGTCGACACATCAATTTCTTAATAAAGAAAACTAATCAATAGAGACTCCCCAAAATTGGACTTTGAGAATGAATTTCAATAACTCTCTTATTCACCACGAGATATCTATTTCTATTAGTAAATTAAATAGAGAAGTGCTATTCATTTATTATCACTTGAGAATATTCTTGCCGCATCAACGGTTTAACCGAAGTGTCGGTGAGAAGGATAAAACTGGCGTGGCACTGTTATCTCATTTTCATGCGATTATTATGCAGCAGTGCACCGTTAGAGTATTTATCAAAGATTTTAACATTCGTTTTCAGTTTTCACTATTCCTATTTTCAAGAGGCTTGAATATGTGACGCTTGTACAAATTAGTACAACTTACCTTTCCAAGAATACCTAGTGTACTTCCCACCTTCAATCCTATGGATTAATAACATCAACAAGAAATTATATGGGAGTATCTCGAGGAGTGGTTGGTTAGTGTAGTCCAACAAAGTAGAAACTTCTACATTGGAAAACAAAGATACATAGACCAAAACCACCAGAAATGCCATTACACAGTGTACTAGCTACACTTATAGGATCAATGTAGCCGACTATACCAATCTTACCCTCAATAAAGGACCTATTTTCAAATCGAAGATGGAAGTATTCTAATGGTTCAAGAAGAATACCCAATTAGAGGTTCTTCATAAATACGCCAAGTCGACCTCTCCCGTTGAGAAACCGAATTGGACTAATACTACCGAACTATTCAAGGATTAAAGAAGAAGGAAGTACCAAAATTAGGTTAGGACTATTTACAGTGGGGCTTTCACATGCCCACAGAGCTGGGCCTAGCATAGTTACCATTTTATGTGGTTTTGTTTATTGGTCATGTAATTGATGTTTCTTTTTATTATAAACTTTATTGGATAATACTAAGAATTCGTCACCTCATCTAAGAGACATAACGAAACTTCCCAAAGAGGCGGAAGAGTATTAGTTGTGAGAGACAGCCTGTATCTCCCTTAACAATGCTGAGATTGTTTAAGTGTAGACTGCTGTCGTGCATTAGAGATGATATAAGATGCTATATTGCATCCTTTATTTAGCCTATGAGGAGTGTCAACAAATATAGAATAATAAAATGTAAGTTCTGATTTTAGAACTCATTCTAACCTGTAAACAGTCCGTTTCTGTAATATTATAATCGTTTATTTATTTAAAAATATTTCTCGTGTTGAAAAAATATAATTAAATATAATATGTATGTTATATAGAGGTATTAATTCTAGCTGATTTATATACATTAGGAAAATTGAAATTTACTGACCGAATACATCTGGAATGTATGCCATCGTTATATAAAATTCCAAACGAATTGCATTATTCAGCTTAATTATTGACTACTCAATCCACATTATGTCACTCATATATGACATTCTGCTTCACTTCGTGATGTTTAATGACTTAGCAGTTTTCTATATAAATGGAACACAACATATTTTTCTTGACAAAGCCGAATCATTAAACACCCAGCTATAACAACAATCCCAAAAAAAAATTTCAATTTTGGTTAGAGTATTTATAGAAAGTGATGTTTATTTTCATTCGTTAATAAGTTATTGATAAATTTACATGATTACGATTGAATAACTTATTTTGCTCGGTATTGTACACTGAAGCATATGTTTCAATATTTCGTTTGATCCAGTGATTCTCAACCTGTGGGTCACGCATCCTAGTGGAGCTCTAGCATACTAAAAGGGAGTCGCGAGCATATCCAAGAGAAAATATCATTGAAAACTTTGATTAACTGATTGAAAAGAAAGTAAAGATACATATGCACAACAAAATACATTTCTACATACCAGTTGATAATTACCTTAAATTGAAATTTACTAAATCAAAACCTTCGTAATCAATACTTAATAAATTGAAAACCAATTTAATGATAAGTAACTTTCTTGTGCCGTAGTGTAGGTTCAGAGCTGAAGAAAAAAAAGAAGAGAGGTGTCAAAGATGGAACAAAGTTCCTTTCGATTAATAAGTGAAGGAATTGTAATAAAATTCCTGTTTGTTTTTTATTTTAGTACATAAAAGTATTTAAGAAATTTAGTGTTATAGAGTATAACAAATAACGTAAACTTAAATAATTAATTTTTAACTATGGGGCTAAGAGCTCTTACGATATTGTAAATGAAAGAAGCCAGGAGTCACCTCTGGGATTCGAACCCAGAAATACGACACACCAGGGTTCGGTACTTAGACCACCCGGTCGTCAACGCTATGTAATTTTTTAGACGCAAGAGTGATAATAACGAGAGGATATAGACCACGGTAGAAGCCTTTAAAAATAATAAAAAGTGAAAAGAATTAATAGTAGGACAAAACTCATTGGAAAAGGAGGAGAATATAATAAAAATGAAAGGAAAAATAATTTACGGGCGATCTGTGGTCGGTAAGGGGATGGGGGTGAGTTTTTAAGGGTAAAAAACGATTTATCTCGATTTCCAGCAAAACTAAAAGTCCTATGGAAAAAAGTCAAATAGCAAAGTTGTAGGTAGTAAACATATATACAACTTTTGTATTGACACTTTTTTCACATAACCTCAAAATTTATGTTAAAAATTCAAAAGACTAGGGTTTTGGTTTCTTATTTTTGTCTTTGTAGGAAAACATTACGCAGCAAGCAGCTATATTGTTTGTGATGGGTACCTCGAAATTAGAAAATTAGTTACTGTCACAACAGTACCAGCAGTTAAGCCATCTAAAAGAGGAAAACGTAGTCGTAGAAAAACCTCATACAATATTCCAGAGTTCGATTATCAAAACCATACAAAAATACCATTTTTGCAAGAAAAATTTTTATCTAACGAGAAAAACAGGGACAAAATAACAAAAACTTCAATGGAAAGATTACAGTCACAAGGATTTTCCTGTAAACAAGTAGAAGAAGATGCTGATGCTTACATAATTTTGATAATAGAACTCTGGAATATTGTCTGAGGTTTTTCTACGACTACGTTCTCCTCTTTTAGATGGCTTAACTGCTGGTACTGTTGTGACAGTAACTGATTTTCTAATTTCGAGGTACCCATCAAAAACAATATAGCTGCTTGCTGCGTAATGTTTTCCTACATAGCGCAAATATATATTCATGATCTTTTCCACTTTTTCATTTTTCTGTCAAATTAAAATTTCGTATTCGAGTTTTTTTCGATTTTTTGCATTTTCTGAGAATATTTACAGAAGTAATGTATACACTATCGGAAAGTAGAGATTTCAACGAACATAAAGCACACCAACTTTTTGAAAAAAGCTGATATTTTGACAGGAGAATTTTCGATTGAAAATTAGGGTGCTTTTTCGATGTTGAGTCAAAATAAGGTTAAAAAATAAATATTTCAAATCAAATAAATTACAGTGTTGTCGAGATATAAAAAGATTTTCACCAAATTTCGTTAAAAAGTTTTTTTTTCTGTAAAAGATTAAAATTAAAAACCAAAAACCTGGTTTTTTGGATTTTTAACAAGAATTTTGAGGTTATGTGA
This sequence comes from Cynegetis impunctata, assembly GCA_030704885.1. Classification (NCBI taxonomy): domain Eukaryota; kingdom Metazoa; phylum Arthropoda; class Insecta; order Coleoptera; family Coccinellidae; genus Cynegetis; species Cynegetis impunctata. The sequence continues at coordinate 85,862 of JARQZK010000861.1, forward strand.
AAAAGTGTGAATACAAAAGTTGTAGATATTGTTATTACCTACAACTTTGCTATTTGACTTTTTTCCATAGGACTTGTATTTTTGCCGGAAATCGAGATAAATCATTTTTTACCCTTAAAAACTCACCCCCTTCCCATTCCCGACCTCAGATCTCCCGTAAATTATTTTTTCTTTCATTTTTATTAGATTCTCCTCCTTTTTTAATGAGTTTCAACCTACTATTATTTTTTTTCGGTTCCAAAAATTATCGACCCTGGTCTAATAACGTATCGCCACGCTATAGAATTGAATATAAACCTACAATACGTAATCATTATTTTATGGAACAAATTTGTAAGGCTTTATCTTTTCATTTTCATTATGCCATATCTAATTCCTGTCGTAATCTGTTCTTTTATACATATAACTTATATACAATTACTTCGATGTTTCACATCAATGCATTGGCTACGGCGGAGTGGGATCAGAAAGAGACGGGATGAGTGAACGGAAAGAAATAGGAAGAAAACGGCGTGCGCGCCCAAAAAGTGTCGTTTCAACTCATGGTCTTAATTTTTTTCCGTCTAGCCCCCTTTCGCAACTCGCGATAAGGAACAACGTTCCAAAAATGAAATATATAATATATGGAATATTTTCAAAATTACATAATAAGATAATAAAGAAGTTAATGTTTGACAGTTATTATTTATTGGAACCAAATTAATTGTCATCTTACTAACGTGGTTCTTCATAGAACTGTTATTAACTGTTGTTAATCATATAACTATTATTAAGCCTTTTTCACAACAAACTTAAACAATCTTAACAAACTTAAACAATCTTCAAAAAATCACATTCGTAATGAAATTGTTTTATCATGCTTACAATCAAAAAAAAATCAAATCTGCGTGTTTAAATCAAATGTTCAAATTGTCCTCCATTGACTGCCATACAATAATACAACCTTGACTGAAAACCGTCTCTAACATGGTTCAGCATAATTAGAGTTATTTGACGACTCTCATTTAAAATTCGTTGGCATAGTTCGTCCAAATTTTCAGGCCACAAAAATCAAAAAAAAAGTAATTTTTTGCAGATTATTTAAGTTTGTAAAAAAGGCTTGATAAAAAGAGTTCATCAAATTTATGTTTTTCATACACCGTTGTAAAGAGGCTTCCAAGACCTTTCAAATGACGTATCACTCGACACGTCTCCCCTATTCCATTTTGGGAGGTTGAAGCGCCCCCTATTAGGTGGTTGCTCGTTCAAGCCTCAAATATACGTCAAAAGATGTCCCCCAAAGAAAATCATTTGACGCGTTTCGGGAAATTTTTCCACTTACTATGGGATAAGAACTATACGGGGTGGCTCGTTGAGATGGAACATCTTGTATTTTCATTCTCAAGTAGAAACTCTCAAACAGAAGGTACCTGCTGACTGAAAGATTGGAAAGACAGCGTACCATTTGCATTCATTTGCATTCTTTATATTCGCAATTTTTCTATAAAAACAAAAATTCGAAAAGATAACTACTTAAAAAGATTTCCCATGTATTTATTTGCCAGTGATCAATTCATCTCAGCTATATTACTCCTGATGATTTTCATTTCAGTATGGTTACCTAGTATTTACTCATTGAAAATATTTTACGCTTGAAAAATATTCGGAATTGTGTTCAATAATATGAGGAAGAGTTCGTTCGTTAAAGAAAGTGGATCAGACCAGATGACGGAAAATAGTAAATTCTTTTAAACATCATGATATTGCGGAATTTACTGAATTTATGAGTACAATTAAAAAATTGCAACAGACTTCATGGTGAACTTAATCGTTCTTCAACTTGAATATTTTAGTGAATAACCTCTTGATTAATCTTACAGATATTCTGATGATTTTATAAACAATATAGCTAAGGAGAATCAGCACAAATCCAACTAATGCAATAACATCTAAAAGTAGGTACTGATACCAAGGAATATCCATTGAAGGACTGCGAAGATGTTTAGCTCCTTTATGTTTTATTACATACTCTGTCCACCATACTGCTCTGTTCAATCCATCTAGCGGAAGATCTTTCATTAATTCGTCTATCTTGATGATGTTCTTTGTGTAGCTGAAAATAATAAAATAATAAGCGAATGTACGCAAATATTTGATTATATATGTGTATATATACATACATATACGACAGGGGGCTTAACTACCATGAAGAAAAATCAAATTCACGTTCTCTTGGTATATTAAATATTTAATTTTGAAAACACAATTCGATAGTTGAGGTAATACCTCATATCATTGTTTCGTAGAATTTTTGCAAATCTTCCACTATAAGGATTGAAGAAGTTAATTCATTTATCAATTGTTAGATTTTGATATCCCCTGAACCTTATAAAAAACTCTTTAAAGAAAAACAACTTTAGGTCGTTATCAGCAGCGATTTCAGAGAAACTTAAATAGAACGGTATTATTTTCTTGACAGTCTCTCAGTCAACAAAAAATTACCTGAATTTGAGTTATAGTTCCATTGCGTTATCATCTTTCTTTCTCGACTTATAAAAGAAAGTGTTCAAAATGTGAGTACCTACCTGAATCAGATTCAGGATTAGAGGAAAAACGAATCACGAAGACGTAATGACAATTCAAATTTCTTCTTATTTAACACAAAATAGTTTAAAAGTAGTTACAAAGCGTAACTGCACAACGGAATATCCGTAAGTTTTTCACTCTATCCCATTAGTAAAATTCTCAATAAGTTAGATCTGATAAGCGCGCTGGTCGGGGAAATTACCCGATGCTGATATTGCTCATCTAAATGCTAAAGTACGTTTCGGTTATATCACGCCACACAACGATGAAGGTGAAACCACATGTTCCGCATTGTTTCTGAGGAGACGTCTTCTTGAAGTAAAAATTCAAAAATAATTTATTATTGAAGCGGTAAGTCAAAAAAAGGTAGACCTATAATTTTTCCTTCCTGATTGAATTGCATAGGTTTAAACTTCAGCGATTTTAATGTTCTTCTTGCTGAGGCCAATGTGTATTAAACTCAGACCAATAACTCATAAATTATACCCTCTCCGCTGGTGCAAGTTTTTTCATTCATCCATAATATTAGTGATAGAAGATTTGGATTATCCCGACTCATATTCAGTAGTCAGTGACAATGGTTCAGTCAACTATCTTAATCATAATATTTTAAAGCCTGATGTAAAATAATGTGATAGCGCTGCATATTATTCTTTTGAAGATAACTGTTTTTGAGGGGTCCTTGGAAATATTTCTGGTCCTCAAGTTGGGATTTTATTTTCGTGTATGTCACAATGTTGATAATATTCTTCTCGGTGCGTATTCTACGCATTCACTTTGTCAGTCTTTCGCAATCGCCTAGCTAAACTTGGGAACAGAAACCTCTGCTTTATGGAAATTATTGCAAATTATATTGACGCAATAACAGAAAGTGAATCTTTTCAATTAAGAACTTAATATGGCTATATGTTTTAATTTTCGCGTCAAAGAAACTGTGAATCGTGAAAGGATGGAGATAAGGGGATACAATTTTTAATCCAATTTATTTAATATTGAGATGGCAAAGTGTTTGTATCGAATACTCTACGTCTACAGTGTGTCTAATTTTCGATACTTTTGAATGGTATCTCCGTTATTTTAGAAGATAGAGCGTTGCGGTTTTCGCGACACTGTGCTACTTTTTCGTAAAACTGAAGATGCCGTCAACAGAATTTCAATAGCCCTTTTAGTTTTTAAGATACAGGGCATTTTTGAAAATGTTGCATTTTGAGATCTCCGTCGTATCGCCATTATCCTTCATCCTATCGAAAAAGTAATACAACATTCTTATAGATTTTTTTCCGTAAAATGCAGTGGTGTAGATAATTTTTGTTACATATTCACTATTTTCGAGTTATAAAGCAAACTTTTGTTTTTTAAATGGAATACCCTGTATACTTATTTATAGACTATAAAGTTCGTATTTTTTTTACCTTTTCAAAAATATATGATAGTATAAACTTTTTCTTAAAAACGCGCAAATAAATGACAATTTTCTAAAATTAAATGCATAATTTAATAGTAGGCCATGGATATTGTTCACGACAAGAAACAAAAATAAATGTCAAGTCAATATCATCGGTTTTTGGATCGACTTTTGGTCTATGAAGGTGTTCATTTTCTTTCTTTTGGTATTATTATTTAAGTCATATTAATCAATGTCTTCGAATAATGCAGAGTATGTAAATTATGAAAAATATGATATGCTGGTATGTTTTATACAGAGTAATGGAAATTCTAAAGTATAAGTAAGCTATAGAAGCTATGAAAATTTTTATTATCATTTTAATTCTTTTCTTGTCAGATATCCAGAAAGAAGGCAACCGTTTGTTGAGATATTTGCTCGTTTAAGAGCAAATTTAGTTGAGCACGGATCATTTGCTTACCCGCGTGCTAAAATATACAACAAAGAGAACAGAAAAAGAAAAGAGATAACTACTTTGGGATATATAGAAGCAACACCTTTGTCCTTATAGAAAAATTGAGAACGAAATTGGTGTGCCAAAAACTGACAGCATTGTGGAACTTCGAGAGGCAATTCATTAAGCCTTTCGAAATCTGCGAAAAAGAACAACAAAGGTTCTTTTAAACGCTATTCAAAGAATCACAAAGATGTGCCAATTTTGAATCAGTAAAAATGGTCGTCAATTTGAACATCATCTTCAATGTTTTTTCTTAAAATGCTATTTATTTGTGTTTGTAATATTGTTACATATGTTTTTGAAAAGGTAAAAAAAAATTATAGTCTATATATATACAGAGTATTCCATTTAAAAAACATAAGTTTGCTTTATAACTCGAAAATAGGAAATATGTAACAAAAATTATCTACACCACTGCATTCTAGGAGAATAAAATCTATAAGAATGTTATATTACCCTTTCGATAAGATGAAGGATAATAATAACATTTTCAAAAATGCCCTGTATCTTAAAAACTAAAAGGGCTATTAAAATTCTGTTGACGGCATCTTCAGTTTTACGGAAAAGTACAGTATCGCGAAAACCGCAACCCTCTATCTTCAAAAATAACGGAGATACCATTCAAAAGTATCGAAAATTGGACACAGTGTACACGCCTGTTGTTACTTTTTCTGAAAAATCATTAGCTTTGGAGTAGCTTTATATATCATGATTCAGTGGTTGAATAAATCAATTGAAACTCCCAATGGGCACTTTCCAGCATTCTACACATTCCACGTTCTAAATTTCAACCGGCCAACTCAACCATCAGAAGCTGCGGAGGTGCTTAAAACCCCAAGAACAAAGAAAAAAAAGGGAAAAAGTAATTAAGTTAATACGATTTTGAAATATGCAACTCCTGTTTATATTCTTCCTCACAAGATTATTAACTTTTATTGATATAAACTGCATTCGTCTCCTTCAAACAAGTTTATGATAAGAACTAGAAAAAATAAATGAATTTTTTCCAGTGATTCTGATACTCTAAATTTATAAGGCTACCAGCATATAAGTGATGCAGATTATAATTAATTTGCATTTATGTTATACATAATTATTGAATAATAGTCCTCTCGTACAAATTGTAATTAAGAAGTTCCTAATCTATGTAATGGAAGGTTCGTTTCTGGTCGATAGTTAGCCCTATGGTTAGTCGTTCAGTTCGAGCGAATAAGTCTTCATTACAATAACAAAAAATCATGAAAAATACGAAAATTCTGAGGAAGCGGAAGTCCCACTTACTATGTCATATTATGATATATTCGACACCGAAATATTATTTGATATTACTAGGGCGTAACCTCAATTTTCATCATCTCCTCATTGAATTTTAAATTAAGTAGTAGGTACATATTTTTTAATAGTTTCAAGGTGCTCGTATTAAAGTGAGTACTATGCGACACATATTAAGTTGGGTCGGGCTGACACGAAAAATATCAAAAAATGATAAAAAAGAGTAGCTGCGATTTTATGTTTAATTTGAGTGCGTAATATCATATTAAGTTCTATTTTATGAAATGCAACGATTTTCAAGTCTGAAAAATTGTTTATAACAACGTTTTTGTGCAAAAAAAGCGTATTTTTTCAATTTTTTGATTATATTTCGGAAATTATGGGTTATGGAGAAAAGTGCTTTATAGATCAAATAATTGTCATTGAAAAAACCTTCCAAACTAGACCTGCAAAATCAAAATCGGTAGATTTGTTTAAATGTTATAGCAAATTTAAGGCTAAAAAGGCGTTTTTTTTAAAATTTATTATAAACAAATGATTGAACATTTTATTGTTTCATTAAGGCCGTGAAAGCGTGAGTTCTCATGTACTTAATAAGTGTGCGCAAGGTGAGCGATGTGCTATGAATAGTTGTTGCACAATTTATTTGTTTATCGCGTTTTTGTAAAATGGACCCAATTTCAACCGTTTATTGTGGAAAAAGTTATCAACACACTGAGCTCTAGGAGACCTTATTTTGAAGGTAATAGAGTCTTCTTGTAATCGCCAATCACACAAAGATTTTTTGCCGGAAACTATTTAAAAATTGGCAATAAAGAAATGTTACATTTTGAACCGTTTTTTGCTTATAAATAAATAAAATAATTTACAAAGTATAAAGAATATATGCTCATCAGTAGAAACACACATTAAAAAAAAAAAAAAGTTTTATGATCGGCTTCATATTTCTCACGCAGTATCACAGGTCACATCAAATAAGAAGTACGGTCGTCAAAAGTATATAAATATTATTCCTTACACAAACTGTATTCTTGTTAATAGTTCAATTAATCTGTGGTGAAGCTATATTTTTACTTGAAGTATACTTTATTGTAGTCATGCATAACAAAAAATTTTCAGAATTATTAATAATGCAAAAAAACCCGCGATAAATCAATGAATTATTTAAGCTACACCTTTTTTCCGCAGTTTGAAGACATTTTAGGTACCTATATGAAAATTGCGCCATTGTTATTTTTTCGTCAAGCTACCCCAGACTGAAAAAAAGAAGGTTCTAAGATAATTAGATCCCGAGATAATGCGAATTTTTTTTGTCCGCTCGATTTTGAAGCTCCGCATCGCGCGCGAGAAATTCGAGCTCTGCGACTTTCTCTCACCCCCACCACTCGGCTCTCATTAAGCGCAGAGAATGTTACCTTGATATATTGCTCTCGGGACTAAATAATTAACAACAAAAGTTTATGCAAAATGTCGGATCATAAAGTTGGAAATGTCGCCTACCAAATGTGAAAATTTCAGCTCAAAATGTTAATAAACAACGGAGTAATGATTTAAAAAAAAAAGCTATCTTGGTTACTAGAGATCGTAGAAACTTTTTTCTTTTAATGTGTGTTTTTTTTGAAAGCTTTCCAATGGTACTACTGATGAACACATATTCCTTATACTTTGCAAATTATTGTATTTATTTATAAGCAAAAAACGGTTCAAAATGTAATATTTGTTTATTGCTAATTTTTAAACAGTTTCTGAAAAAAAATTAACTCTCTGAGATTGACGATTACAAGTATTACCTTTAAAATGAGACCTCCTAGAGGTCTGTAAGTTGATAACTTTTCCCACAATAAACGGTTGAAATTGGGTCCATTTTACAAAAACGGGATAAACAAATAGAATTGTGCAACAACTATTCATAGCACATCGCCCACTTTGCGCACACATTTTAAGTACATGAAAACTCACACTTTCACGGCCTTAATGAAACAATAAAATGTTTAATTATATGTTTATAATAATTTGAATAAAAACGCCTTTTTAGCATTAAATTTGCTATAACTTTTGAACAAATCGACCGAATTTAATTTAGCAGGTCTAGTTTGGAAGGTTTTTTAATGGCAATTATTTAATCTGTGAAGCACTTTCCTGAATAACCCATAGTTTCCGAAATATAATCAAAAAATTGAAAAAATACGTTTTTTTGCACAAAAACGTTGTTATAAACAATGTTCCAGACTTGAAAATCTTTGCATTCCATAAAATAGAACTTAATATGATATTACGCCCTCAAATCAGTCATAAAATTGCAGCTACTCTTTTTTTTTCAAATATCAGCCCGACCCGACTAAATAGAGTTCTCTTCGTTTTCACGAATTATGAATCTGCAAATTAACCCACATTCTATTATTCATAATTTCATTGATGGCTTCCTTTAATGTCTCAACACTTAAGTTTTCGAAGTCGATTTCAATTCCAAATCCATACTTCACGGCTGTGTCCACATTAAAGGGCTGATCAGAATGTGCAGGAATGCCAATCACTGGTACATGTTTGTTTATTGTTTCTTCCATAGATTGTAAACCTCCATGAGTAATGAATAGTTTAACGTTAGCATGGCCTAGAATATAAAACAATTTTATCAACTCAAATAACAGAAATTCATCATATAGGTGAACAACTTCAGAGAAACAGTAGGATCAATGAACAGACGACTGTGACTACAATTTATTGATACCTATATATATATATATATATATATATATATATATATATATATATATATATATATATATATATATATATATATATATATATATATATAATATATATATATATATATATATATATATATATATATATATATATATATATATATTTATATCATCATCATCATATGCAGCTATGGTCTACCGTTAATTACGGTGCAGCCTCCTCGCATATCCTTCCTTCATTCTTGCCCATGTATTACGTTGTTGAGCAGCTTGATACCAGTTTGTTCCTACTTCTTTCCTGATATCATAATCCCATCTTATATTGGGGCGCCTCTTTGGCCTTTTGACGCCTCTTGGGTACCACTGTGGTGTCCTTATGGTCAATCTATTGTCGGTCCTTCTCGCTAGGTGCCCTGCCCATTGCCATTTGAGGGATTTTATTCTGTGGATGACTTCTATTACCTGGGTCTTTCCTCTAATCCACTCTATTGTCTTACGGTCCCTCTTTGTTATGCCGAGCATACACTGCTCCATAGACCTTTGTGCAACCTATATATATATATATATATATATATATATATATATATATATATATATATATATATATATATATATATAGAATAAAGTATAAACTTTAAAATAAAAACACTTGGCTTATGTTTCACAATATAAAAAATCTTTAGATACTGTACTTAGCAGTAATAAAAAGTCGACATGTTTCGAGCTATGAACTCATTATCAAGACTGACTACAGGAGAGTATTGCATCGTAATTTATAAAAAAGACAAAAGCAAAGGTGATACCTGAAAATCAATTTGTTCGTTTACAAGGGGTAATTGAATGTAACAATTTGGTTTTGTTGAAATCCAGGAAGTGATTGAATTTTATACAATGCTTAGAGAAGCCAGTGGTATTTTTGTTTTGTAAAATTGACTTTTTATGTTCTTCAACACGAATATTTATATTCCTTCCTGTCTGTCCAATATAGAAAGCAGGACATTCGTCGCAAAATATTTTGTAAATACCACTGTTTTCTCCGATGTTAGATTTTTCTTTATTATTGACCAAGAATGACTTCAAGTTTCTTTTATTTGTACAAATTGTTTTAACGTTATTTTTCGATAGTCTGTTACAAATTTTGCTACTCAAATTAGGCACATAATTTATTGGGAAGTATTTTTGTTCTTCATTAATAGTTTGCGTGGGGTATATTGAATGCAACAGATACTTTCTTCGTTTTTTCCCAATGAGCTTTTCGATAAGACTTTCATTGTAACCGTTATTGATGGCTAATAATTTAATTGTATTAACTTCAGTTTGAAAATTTGTTTCGGATAATGGAATCGTCAACAACCTATCTATGAACGAGTGAAAAGCACTGAGTTTTATTTTAATGTGTTGGTTACTGTCGCTGTGAATTAAAGTATCTGTGAAGGTTGGTTTTCTATAAATGTTGAAAGTAAGAGAATTCAAATTCCTAGCAATCTGAACGTCTAAGAAATTCAAGGTACCGTTTTCGTTTTCTACTTCTTTTGTTAATTGAATCGAGTTGTAGAAAGTATTTATATATTTAAGGAAATTATCTAACTGCCTATCTGTACCGGTCCAAATACAAAAAATATCATCTACATAACGTCTCCATAATAAATCGCTTAACAAGCGATATCTAGAGATGAACCCAAATTTAACAACTCAAGCAGTCAACGAAACAATGTCTGCCTTAAACTTATGTTTGAAACAGAGTTATTTCAAATTTAATAATATGATATATAAACAAGAAGACGGATTGCCCATGGGATCACCGTTATCGCCTTTGTTGAGTGAAATTTTCATGAATAACTTAGAAGAAAAAATTTTCAATACTGATAATAATTTAATTACTAACGTTTTATTATGGAGACGTTATGTAGATGATATTTTTTATATTTGGACCGGTACAGATAGGCAGTTAGATAATTTCCTTAAATATATATTTTCTACAACTCGATTCAATTTACAAAAGAAGTAGAAAACGAAAACGGTACCTTGAATTTCTTAGACGTTCAGATTGCTAGGAATTTGAATTCTCTTACTTTCAACATTTATAGAAAACTAACCTTCACAGATACTTTAATTCACAGCGACAGTAACCAACACATTAAAATAAAACTCAGTGCCATCAATAACGGTTACAATGAAAGTCTTATCGACAAGCTCATTGGGAAAAAACGAAGAAAGTATCTGTTGCATTCAATATACCCCACGCAAACTATTAATGAAGAACAAAAATACTTCCCAATAAATTATGTGCCTAATTTGAGTAGCAAAATTTGTGACAGACTATCGAAAAATAACGTTAAAACAATTTGTACAAATAAGAGAAACTTGAAGTCATTCTTGGTCAATAATAAAGAAAAATCTAACATCGGAGAAAACAGTGGTATTTACAAAATATTTTGCGACGAATGTCCTGCTTTCTATATTGGACAGACAGGAAGGAATATAAATATTCGTGTTGAAGAACATAAAAAGTCAATTTTACAAAACAAAAATACCACTGGCTTCTCTGAACATTGTATAAAATTCAATCACTTCCTGGATTTCAACAAAACCAAATTGTTACATTCAGGTAACAAGGGTAAACGTCTTGACCTTCTCGAAATTATCGAAATAAGTTCCGCCCATAATAGTCAATTACCCCTTGTAAACGAACAAATTGATTTTCAGGTATCACCTTTGCTTTTGTCTGTTTTATAAATTACGATGCAATACTCTCCTGTAGTCAGTCTTGATAATGAGTTCATAGCTCGAAACATGTCGACTTTTTATTACTGCTAAGTACAGTATCTAAAGATTTTTTATATTGTGAACATAAGCCAAGTGTTTTTATTTTAAAGTTTATACTTTATTCTTTATGATGTTTCACCAAGTGATGTGCGAGAAAACAATCTCAGTTACATATATATATATGTATATATATATATATATATATATATATATATATATATATATATATATATATATATATATATATATGTACATACAAGATTACTCACCCAGTACGGCTGTTTGCGGTATCCTTTTCAGGTAATATATCACTTTCCCACTTCCAAACCACATTGTATGGAAGTTCGGAAAACGTTTCAAGAAATGTTTGTCTATATTCATCAGGTAGATCTTTGCTGAGTAAATTAGATCCTAAACTGAAATACACGACACCAGCCACAGAACTGTCCAAGAAGTTTTTGAGTTCCTGTAACATAATATTTGTTTGTGCATCTACCTGCCACTCCTTCTCTAAAAGTTTACACATGCTGAAGGCAGAACAAAACAGCCATAATTTGGGTTAATTCATTATATTGAATGAATTTACCCAAATTATGACTTTTGTTCTGCCATAAGAATAACCCTGAATAATCAATTTCAATCAATAATCGACCCTCCTCAACGGAGCTAGTTTCATGATATCTGACGACATGAAATTCCCATTCATCCTACAAGGAAGAATGTTAGAACACTGAACATCGGCGACGACATTACGATGTAAATTATATACGGTCTGCTTCGCTTTGCGAAAGGCAAAGATGTTTTCAAGCAAATACAAATTTCGATAAACTGGACGCCAAATCGCACTAACAATTAAATGAAATATCAAACGTACTTGTAGTTTTGTCTTCTTCAAAGTGTTCGTGACAACTTCCTAATTTAAATATAAAATATCTTATCTTAATACTCTTTTAAGATCTAATACTATGTACTATCTTCCCCAGTAATATACAATTATTAACTTACTTCCTAATTAGAAAATAAAACACGTTTCCAAGTGTTTTGTTACTATTAAAATTTAATACTGTATACTATGGACAGAGGCCACTTTCGCTGTAGTGTAGTAAAGAATGTCATAATTTAAAGAGCGTTAATATAGTTTGATTGTTTACCGTGGTACAGTGGCAAGCTTTACTTGAACAACAGATGATAGTGCCGTCTATCGGAAACCGATCGCTACCTCACTCCAGACCAAACAGAAGTTCCAAACGTCGAAAACTCATCTCTCATTACTCCTATACGTGACCAATATGAATGTGAAGTTCTGCAACATGTTACATGGTTCAATGTTACATGATGCATGCAGGCAATGCTCAAATTTTCCTATTCTTTTCAGGGACAGGATCAGTAATATTAAAAATGAAAATATATTCGTGTTAAGCAGACACAGCGTGAATGATGAAGATAATAATTTGGCAATACATTTGGAAAATTGGTGATTAATCCCGGGATGATTGAGTTTTGGGTTTTAGAATATGCAGAAGTTATTTCACTGCAAGATGAAATTAACTTTCTCCACATGAATTTAACCTACATATCAATTTTCAACATTCAATTTGGAAGTTCTAAAAATCTTAAATATCATCTTCTTTGCTCCTCAAAACCTCCAAAAATATATAGAAGGTTGAATTTAAGATATATATATAACTAATTTCAACATTACTTGTCATCGCCACCCTCTATCCCAAAGGTTAGAAGTATATGAATTCTGATTTGATTTACCCAAATTATGACTGTTTTGTTCTGCTAGAAAGAATCCTAGAGCAATTCAGCTTATTTGGTTTGATGGGCGCCGCTGAAGATACGAGGAGTATGTACAATGGAATATATATATATATATATATATATATATATATATATATATATATATATATATATATATATATATATATATATATATATATATATATATATATATATATTTATATATATATATATATTTATATGTATATATTTATATATATATTATATATATATATATATATATATGTATATATATATATACATATATATTATATATATATATATATATATATATATACATATATATATATATATATATTATATTTTTTTTTTTGAACATATATTGTTATTAAAGAATACATATTTTTGATGAATTTCATATGTAAGCCAACAATACAGTACCTACACTAATCTATATATATATATATATATATATATATATATATATATATATTATATATATATATATATATATATGCTATATATATATACATATATATATATATATATATATATATATATATATATATATATATATATATATATCTATATATATATATTGATTTATTTGCTTGTATCAAATATTCACGAGGCTTTAGATAAGAGTAAGCCAAGCATGTGCATGTTTTAGGACTTAGCAAAAGCCTTCGACACTGTAAGTCACCCACAATTATTAGAGGCGTTGGGAGACATTGGTTTAAGGGTTAATGTGCTCAATCAAAAGGAAAGCTTTATATCTAACAGACCGCAATACGTCAACATAAGGAACTATATAGCTTTCGAGATTAAATTTGGAGTTCCACAGGGAACCATACTGGGGCCTATACTGTTCACCATTTACATAAATAATCTGCTTGAGATGAATAGCCGTGGAAGGATGATTATGCCCGATTTTACCAACGAAATGTTAGGAAGTTCCTAACTAAGTAATTCCTAAGATAGGAAATACCTAAATCCGTTACTTACCTCAATCGGATTTCATCAACGTTAGAAATTCTTAGTTAAGAAATACCTTGTTAAAAACTTGATTTGGAGAGTTTTTTACATATAATGGTTACCACTGTTTAATACTAGACTGTAGATTTGACAAAGGATAGTAAGAAGAGAAAAAATGATAGAAATATAATAATTTTATCATATCAATTTGAGGTTAAGCATATCCTAAATACTCTAGACAGACCTGAAGTTAGGTATTTCCTATCGTCCTTAGGCATTACTTAACGCGGGGTGAAACGCAAATTGCACTTAGGAATTCCTAAATCCGATTTAAGTATTGCCTAACTTTAGGAATTAATTGGTGAAATCCGGCATTACTTTCGCAGACGATGCATCCATTTTATATCAAGCTGATAGCTGAAAGGAACTCAAAGACCTAGCTGAAAATGACAAGAAAGCTATCAAAGATTGGAGAGACTATAATTTACTGACAATTAACTTCGAGAAAACTAAATATATTACGTTCACGTGCATAACTATAGGAACTTACAAGATTATGAAACACTGAAAATTGATGGAAATCATTGGATTAAAAGAACACATCATATAAAATATTTGGGAATCATTATAGATAAACACTTGATATGGGATAAACATATAGAAGACATAAGTAGAAATATCAGATGTTCAATCTATAAATTCTTCTTGAACTTCTGAGAACCATTCTGGATACTAGCAAACTCAAAATGGTCTATCGTTCATTGGTGGGTTCTCGATTGAACTATAGTATCATAGGGTGGCGTGGAGCAACGAACACACACCTTAAAAAAATTTGTATTACCTATACAAAAAAAATCTTGAAAATAATGTTAAGAACATCTCATACCTATCCGTCGGATAATCTCTACAAAGAAGCACAGATCTTTGACCTAAAGCAACTGTTTTATCGTTTTATTGTAATACATCAATTCAAGAATAGATCAAATCTGCAATCTCTAACACATCAATATGATACGACAAAGCATGCTACCTGCTACAAGACTCCATTTTCAACAAAAACGGTTGGTCAACGCAATTTGCCCTATTTAGCACCGAGAATGTATCAGGTTCTACCCTAAGCCGTAACAGAAGTCCATAATATATATATATATATATATATATATATATATATATATATATATATATATATATATATATATATATATATATATATATATATATATATATATATATATATATATATATATATATATATATATATATATATATATATATATATATATATATATATATATATATATATATATATATATATATATATATTTCGTATGGCAAGATCGATAAAACATTAAAAGTGTAAAGTACACATATGTAACTGACAAATAATATAAGAGAAAAGTGTAAACCTGGACCTCTTTAAGGATATCCCAGCAAGATAGATAGAGAGAATGAGTCCATAATATACACCAATAAAAAAAATTGAATGAATTTATTGCAGAATATCCGAAAGATAAACTCGTCAGAATAGTAGACATGCGAAATTAAATACTCGCGTTAGTTATGTTGCTTCGGCACATACTCCTACAAAATTTAAATGAGCAAACAAGTTAGGTTAGATGAATCTTAGCAACTCACGCACAGGCACTCTGCCTTAGTATATATGTATATATATATATATATATATATATATATATATATATATATATATATATATATATATATATATATTTATTTATATATATATATATATATATATATATATATATATATATATATATATATATATATATATATATATAAAAATATACATATATATATATATATATATATATATATATATATATATAAATATATATATTTATATAGAGTATTCAGCAGTTAACATACTTGGTCAAACCTTTCGAGAACTTGAAATTGTTTCTTCATAAACAAAATTTGACAGTTTCATATAAAACCAACAGAGGCATGGGACAATTGATTGAAAATCAAAAATCAAAAATTCATAAAAACGAACGTACTGGTGTTTATAGACTCACCTGTTTCTATATAGGACGTACAATTAGAAATTTCAAAACTCGGATACTCGAACACAAACATAGCTATATTAAACAGAAAACTGACTCTAATTATGCATGTTATCTCATTCGATAAAAACATACCTTTAATCACAATTATAATAAATTACAGTTAGAATATAGTATCCACAAACCCAACTGTTGGGAATGCCATGAAGTGAAAAGACTCAAAATGATATTATGTGTTTTCATATATACCTTATTGAGTGGCTGGGGTGGTTGGTGGTATTTTACACTTCCCAATTCAATGACTGCAGGTACTTTAGGCATAATTCTATGAAATACCGGATTTCTGTTCAAAAGTAAAATGCTTATATTTCTCTCGATATCTCCTATATATGGCATGTCCTTTCCGAAATATTTTTTTACAGATGTATCTTCCCTTGGTAAGACAACCCACTGATAATGCAATCTGACATAAACAGAATACAAAGAAGACAACAATCTATCTCTGAATGATAATTCTCTTCCTATGGGTAAATTATGATCAGGGAAAACTATTGGATGACTTGGATTACCGACTGTATCTAGAGATGGAATCGGAGCTCCAAGAGAGGTTATTCCAATCAGAGGACAATTAAATTTTGCTGCAAATGCACCAGCAAGTGGAACTAACCATTCTGCGATAACTACGTCAAATTCCTGATTACTATTGATAAGTTTCTGCACATTAGAATTCTCCAGAATTTTTTCATGCGTCTGATAGAACATATAAGTTGCAATTACATCTTTGATAAATACTTCTATAAAACTAGATTTCCTGTACAAATATTTTTTCCATTCCTTCGGTACTGTTCCTTTCTGCTGATACAAAATACTTATATCTATTTCCATAAGATTAGTCAGAGTTTTGTCTTTCAGTGGGTTCGGTGTTACAGCTGTTACTTTGTGTCCTCTTAGTGAAAGCTCTCTCCATATGGGTTGAAAAATTTTTTGATGACTGAATGATGGAAATGTGCTAACAAATAAAATATTTGCTGGTTGCACTGGATTTACTATGCATAAAATGGCAAGCACTACACTGTTACGCATTTCGAACAAATACTTCACCACAATGATTTAAAGTACTTTTTGGTACTGGGTATTGTTTATTTCTGACTAATTTTGAAAAATATTAAAACTAGGTATTCGCTTCACATCTAAATGGGAAGCTTTTACCCTCAATGATCATAGACAGTAGCAAAATACCTGAACTAACTTTATATGATCTCAATTAGATAATATATTATATAGAATATAATACGATCGAAATCTATCACAAATTTTACCTATTCGATTTAACGAAAATTTTCAAATATTACAGTCACAACTTTCGTGACGATACCGTGAATATTCAATGAAATTCGTTTTTCAACTCAAATGGCCGGTTATGTCTGGGATACAACAAGCATCTTTATGAATAGATATTGGCATATATATATATATATATATATATATATATATATATATATATATATATATATATATATATATATATATATATATATATTTATATATATATATATATATATATATATATATATATATATAATTATTTATTCGAATTGTTGTTGCCTGTGATCTATTTTTAATCTCTTGGTAATTATTAGCAATAACAGGCTGGTTGAATCTTAAAAAACTCGATTTTATTAAAGAGTTGACGTTTCACTTCGATATTCGTAATTGAAATTTCTTTGACATTTATTGATGTGAAAAAATTGAAAAAAATTGAAAAAATAAGGCTGCTTTGTCTTGCTAGTTATTTATTATATGCTATTCAGTCTAATATTAACATTCAAAAATGTTATCATTAGATGGTAAGGGAAACCAAAGAAACCTTTACCTACGTAATGTTTGAAAATAAAAATAATAGGGTATTATTTATCTAACAACAAAGAAATGAGTCATGGGAAAACATTGAAGATGTGGAGTAAAATTATCGGTATAGTACGTTTATATGGAAGCAGCCGTTGACACGTGTCTTCCGTATCAGAGGATTTTGTTTGTTGTACTATTTTCATCTTCAAATTTTCAATCCAATGCTTTGCTACGCCGTTCTGATGAGGACCAAAGAGTCCGAAACACGTGTCAACGGCTGCTTCCATATAAACGTACTATACCGATAATTTTACTCCACATCTTTAATGTTTTCCCATGACTCATTTCTTTGTTGTTAGATAAATAATACCCTATTATTTTTATTTTCAAACATTACGTAGGTAAAGGTTTCTTTGGTTTCCCTTACCATCTAATGATAACATTTTTGAATGTTAATATTAGACTGAATAGCATATAATAAATAACTAGCAAGACAAAGCAGCCTTATTTTTTCAATTTTTTTCAATTTTTTTCACATCAATAAATTTCAAAGAAATTTCAATTACGAATATCGAAGTGGAACGTCAACTCTTTAATAAAATCGAGTTTTTTAAGATTCAACCAGCCTGTTATTGCTAATAATTACCAAGAGATTATATATATATATATATATATTATATATATATATATATTATATATATATATATATATATATATATATATATATATATATATATTATATATATATATATATATATATTATATATATAAATATATATATATGTATATATATATATATATATATATATATATATATATATATAATCTCTTGGTAATTATTAGCAATAACAGGCTGGTTGAATCTTAAAAAACTCGATTTTATTAAAGAGTTGACGTTCACTTCGATATTCGTAATTGAAATTTCTTTGAAATTTATTGATGTGAAAAAATTGAAAAAAAAATTTTGAAAAAATAAGGCTGCTTGTCTTGCTAGTTATTTATTATATGCTATTCAGTCTAATATTAAATTCGAAAATGTTATCATTAGATGTAAGGGAAAACCAAAAAAACCCTTACCTACGTAATTGTTTTGAAAATAAAAATAATAGGGTATAATTTATCTAACAACAAAGAAAGGAGTCATGGGAAAACATTAAAGATGTGGAGTAAAATTATCGGTATAGTACGTTTATATGGAAGCAGCCGTTGACACGTGTTTCGGACTCTTTGGTCCTCATCAGAACGGCGTAGCAAAGCATTGGATTGAAAATTTGAAGATGAAAATAGTACAACAAACAAAATCCTCTGATACGGAAGACACGTGTCAACGGCTGCTTCCATATAAACGTACTATACCGATAATTTTACTCCACATCTTCAATGTTTTCCCATGACTCATTTCTTTGTTGTTAGATAAATAATACCCTATTATTTTTATTTTCAAACATTACGTAGGTAAAGGTTTCTTTGGTTTCCCTTACCATCTAATGATAACATTTTTGAATGTTAATATTAGACTGAATAGCATATAATAAATAACTAGCAAGACAAAGCAGCCTTATTTTTTCAATTTTTTTCAATTTTTTCACATCAATAAATGTCAAAGAAATTTCAATTACGAATATCGAAGTGAAACGTCAACTCTTTAATAAAATCGAGTTTTTTAAGATTCAACCAGCCTGTTATTGCTAATAATTACCAAGAGATTAAAAAATAGACACATGGCAACAACAATTCGAATAAATAATTATATATATATATATATGATTATATATATATATGATAAATATATATATATATATATATATATATATTTGTATATATAT
Source organism: Cynegetis impunctata (assembly GCA_030704885.1). Taxonomy (NCBI): domain Eukaryota; kingdom Metazoa; phylum Arthropoda; class Insecta; order Coleoptera; family Coccinellidae; genus Cynegetis; species Cynegetis impunctata. Next base: position 105,487 of record JARQZK010000861.1, read on the forward strand.
ATATATATATATATATATATATATATATATATATATATATATATATATATGCCAATATCTATTCATAAAGATGCTTGTTGTATCCCAGACATAACCGGCCATTTGAGTTGAAAAACGAATTTCATTGAATATTCACGGTAATCGTCAACGAAAGTTTGTGACTGTAATATTTGAAAATTTTCGTTAAATCGAATATGGTAAAATTTGTGATAGATTTCGATCGGTATTATATTCTATATAATATATTATCTAATTTGCAGTGATCATATGAAACAGTGCTTTAGTCAGCTAGTTCTGCTACATATCGTATGATCATTTGAGGGTAAAAGCTTCCCATTTAGATTGTGAAGCGAATACCTAGTTTTAATATTTTTCAAAATTAGTCAGAAATAAACAATACCCAGTACCAAAAAGTACTTTAAATCATTGTGGTGAAGTATTTGTTCGAAATGCGTAACAGTGTAGGGCTTGCCATTTTATGCATAGTAAATCCAGTGCAACCAGCAAATATTTTATTTGTTAGCACATTTCCATCATTCAGTCATCAAAAAATTTTTCAACCCATATGGAGAGAGCTTTCACTAAGAGGACACAAAGTAACAGCTGTAACACCGAACCCACTGAAAGACAAAACTCTGACTAATCTTATGGAAATAGATATAAGTATTTTGTATCAGCAGAAAGGAACAGTACCGAAGGAATGGAAAAAATATTTGTACAGGAAATCTAGTTTTATAGAAGTATTTATCAAAGATGTAATTGCAACTTATATGTTCTATCAGACGCATGAAAAAATTCTGGAGAATTCTAATGTGCAGAAACTTATCAATAGTAATCAGGAATTTGACGTAGTTATCGCAGAATGGTTAGTTCCAATTGCTGGTGCATTTGCAGCAAAATTTAATTGTCCTCTGATTGGAATAACCTCTCTTGGAGCTCCGATTCCATCTCTAGATACAGTCGGTAATCCAAGTCATCCAATAGTTTTCCCTGATCATAATTTACCCATAGGAAGAGAATTATCATTCAGAGATAGATTGTTGTCTTCTTTGTATTCTGTTTATGTCAGATTGCATTATCAGTGGGTTGTCTTACCATGGGAAGATAAATCTGTAAAAAAATATTTCGGAAAGGACATGCCATATATAGGAGATATCGAGAGAAATATAAGCATTTTACTTTTGAACAGAAATCCGGTATTTCATAGAATTATGCCTAAAGTACCTGCAGTCATTGAATTGGGAAGTGTAAAATACCACCAACCACCCCAGCCACTCAATAAGGTATATATGAAAACACATAATATCATTTTGAGTCTTTTCACTTCATGGCATTCCCAACAGTTGGGTTTGTGGATACTATTTTCTAACTGTGATTTATTATAATTGTGATTAAAGGTATGTTTTTATCGAATGAGATAACATGCATAATTAGAGTCAGTTTTCTGTTTAATATAGCTATGTTTGTGTTCGAGTATCCGAGTTTTGAAATTTCTAATTGTACGTCCTATATAGAAACAGGTGAGTCTATAAACACCAGTACGTTCGTTTTTATGAATTTTTGATTTTTGATTTTCAATCAATTGTCCCATGCCTCTGTTGGTTTTATATGAAACTGTCAAATTTTGTTTATGAAGAAACAATTTCAAGTTCTCGAAAGGTTTGACCAAGTATGTTAACTGCTGAATACTCTATATAAATATATATATTTATATATATATATATATATATATATATATATATATATATATATATATATATATATATTATATTTTTTATATATATATTTTTATTTATATATATATATAAATATATATATATATATATATATATATATATAATATATATATAGTATATATACATATATACTAAGGCAAAGTGCCTGTGCGTGAGTTGTTAAGATTCATCTAACCTAACTTGTTTGCTCATTTAAATTTTGTAGGAGTATGTGCCGAAGCAGCATAACTAACGCGAGTATTTAATTTCGCATGTCTACTATTTCTGACGAGATTATCTTTCGGATATTCTGCAATAAATTCATTCAATTTTTTTTTATTGGTGTATATTATGGGACTCATTCTCTCGATCTATCTTGCTGGGATATCCTTAAAGAGGTCCAGGTTACGCTTTTTTTCTCTTATATTATTTGTCAGTTACATTTGTGTACTTTACACTTTTAATGTTTTGTCCGAATCTTGCCATACGAAATATATATATATATATATATATATATATATATATATATATATATATATATATATATATATATATATATGTATATATATATATATATATATATATATATATATATATATATATATACATATATATATATATATATGTATATATATATATATATATATATATATATATATATATATATATATATATTATGGACTTCTGTTACGGCCTTGGGTAGAACCTGATACATTCTCGGTGCTAAATAGGGCAAATTGCGTTGACCAACCGTTTTTGTTGAAAATGGAGTCTTGTAGCAGGTAGCATGCTTTGTCGTATCATATTGATGTGTTAGAGATTGCAGATTTGATCTATTCTTGAATTGATGTATTACAATAAAACGATAAAACAGTTGCTTTAGGTCAAAGATCTGTGCTTCTTTGTAGAGATTATCCGACGGATAGGTATGAGATGTTCTTAACATTATTTTCAAGATTTTTTTTGTATAGGTAATACAAATTTTTTTAAGGTGTGTGTTCATTTCTTCACCCCAAACTATGATACCATAGTTCAATCGAGAACCCACCAATAAATGATAGACCATTTTGTGTTTGCTAGTATACCTATCCAGAATGGTTCTCAGAAGTTTAAATTTATAAATGGAACATCTGATATTTCTATTTATGTTTTCTATATGTTTATCCCATCTCAAGTGTTTATCTATAATGATTCCCAAATATTTTATATGATATGTTCTTTCAATCAAATGATTATATATATATATATATATATATATATATATATATATATATATATATTTATATATATATATATATATATATGTATATATATATATATATAGTATATATATATATATATATATATATATATATATATATATATATATGTATATATACATATCTGCGAAATTTTCAGCGGTTTCTTGAAAAGCTGCACGCTTCAAAAAATTAGAAAAAAATATTCATTTTCTTTTGGAATTGCTGGATACTTGAAAAAATGACCCATAGTGGCCATGTGTGTTCTACCAGTGAACAGACTGTCTCTTCACTGGCAGAATATTTTTGATATTTTGTTGAAATCTTTCAGATTGGTAAACATGCAACCTCTATGTCATTTTTCACCAGAACTCTTTTACACAATGAAATTTCTTGATTCGAAAATATCCATTCACATACATATATATCTTAATATATATATATATATATATATCTATATATATATTTATATATATATATATATATATATATATATATATATATATATATATATATATATTATATACACAGTTTTGAATTTTTAAATATGCCTTATTAAAAAAGGCCAAATATTCAAAATACAACACCCTAACTCAAAATCAGTATGATGCAATATGTCCTGAAAACTCCTGCGGTATATCCAAATATTTAGTAAATATAATTTTTCAAAGTCAGTTCACTTATATCAATCAAATTTGAAATGAAAGGGGTCTCATGGATAGCAATGAATGATTGAAAGTTAAGTTTCATGTTTCCTTCCTATTCAATTATCAAATTTAGATTAGATTTTACATATTAATACTGAATATTAATATTTGCCATATATCATTTATCATTTATCCCGAACTGCTTTCACTCGAAATATCATGTCTATATTGAAATATTAATTTCAGAAGCCATGATTGGGAAGAAATATGAGATCAAAATTTACATTATAATTCTTTGGGAGAAATCTCACAAATAAAATCCTAGAGTATTAATTTATCTTAAGCACCTTCCTAAAACATACGTTTTTATTTCTTGTAGACATTTTTCTCCTTAAAATAACGATATGTACCTACCTACTTTTAATGCTCAATTATTTAAAAAAAGTGATAAGTGGAGAAAAATCATTGTAAAAGATAGATTAAAGAGTAAAAAAAATTAAGTACATGTGGAATAACACCTAATCTATAATGCTGAATTTTCTATAAACTCATATCTATATTCGATATAATCAGTAAGCAAAGTGACATCCAACAATATTAACTACTCATAGATATTTTTATCAGTAAACGAACCTGAATTGAGAAATATAGTGTTTTAACTATATTGCTTCAATTATTAATTTTACTGATTCCATATCCTTCGATATGTACAAAAATTATAAATTCGTAGATGAGAATAAACATAAAGTTGATTTTGTAAATTTTAAGTAGTCAAGTTATTGAAGTAGGTAGTTAATGCATGCTAAATGATATATGAACATATAAATATAGATCATATTTGGTTGATATATGCATCGAGTTAAAACCATTGCAACAAATTTGAATGGAGTTTATATAAATATTTGTATATATATATATATATATATATATATATATATATATATATATATATATATATATATATATATATGTATCTAAATATATATATATATATATATATTAATATATAGATATATATATTATAATAAATATAAATATATATATATATATATATATATATATATATATATATATATATATATATATATATATATATATATATATATATATATTTAGGGTGTCGCACCGGGAACTGAATCGATCGATATTGAAAAAATACGAATCAGAAAATTTTGAAAATTCAGATGGTTACTAATGTCAGTGTGGCCAATCCAACCAAAATAATTACAAGCAGCTGGCACTTTTGCTTATACCGGAAGTCGATACCAACTTGCTTATTTCAAATAGAACACCCTATTTGTTTTAAAGTTTTCGAAAAAAGCATAAAATTTTGAGTCTAAAATGTGAAGAATACCCTATGCCTAAACCTAGTCGTTTCCGAGATATTTGACATTTTATAAAAAATTTGACAGGTGCAACGGTTTACAAGAACCGGTATAACTTTCTTTCTGTGAAAGAAACTCATTTGCTTCTTGTAACACGGAATGAACACAAAAAGAACTACGTTCTACAACTGAAATTAATTCATTATTATCATACCAAGTGTTTCGCTTTTCGCGTTACATTTTGTCAACTGCGAAAACTTGTTTAGGTCAAATGGAACACTCTGTATTTTTTTACTTCAAGTTGTGTAAAACTGAATTCCCTTTTTTCTGATATTAGCATTGGGGGGGTTAAGGTCACAACTTTTTGAAATATTTGTGATTTTATTAGAAATTCATGAATTGTTGTAATCATTTCATCAAATTAGTCAATATCTTAACAAGAACTTGCAGCCCATTTGTACTCGATATCCAGAAAAACGGAAAATAACACTAACACTGTAACATGCGTATTAATCGAATTGTAGATATGGCATGAACTAAAATAGCTGAGATAAGATTATTTAAAATATCATTTCATTTTGATTTAATAAATCCTCAAAATTCCGCCCTCGAACCTCGACACATTTTTCGCATCTACGGATTAGTTCCTCATGGGTAGCTCTTCTAATTGAATCATGTGATATGTTTTGAAAGGCATTTCTTACTCTCTGCATACAATCTTCAATGGTTATTAATGGGCTCTCATAAACTTTATTTTCAATAGTTCCCCAAATAAAATAATCCAGAACTGATAAATCGGGCGAGCGAGGAGGCCATAAGAAAGGTCCATTATTGGCAATCCATTGATCATGAAAAAAGTCTTTTAAATGATTATTAATTGAATATGCGTTATGTGAGGGAGCACTGTCGTGCTGTTAAAAAAATGTTTCTATAATCGGCGAGAGGCAAATTTTCTGAATAGTTTTCATTCAAATTTTGTAAGATATTCAGATATCTTTCACCTAAAAAAAAATTCACCTATACATATTAGCAGAAGAGAAAATTCAATTTACCGTTTAAATTTTCCTGATAAAATTGTTATGCCACCACTCCATCATTTCTTCTGGCACAGTGAACATTGAACTGCCAACTTTTCTGAAAGTTTCGCTCTCTGAACATATGGGCATTTGAGTCACTCCAATAATGCGAATTGTATCTATTAAAAAGTCCATTTTTGGTAAATTTTGCTTCATCTGTCCACATAATATTTCCTAAATAAGAATCGTCACCCTCAGACCTTATTAAAATAAACTCACAAAAATTCTGTCTTCTTAGGAAATCTGTTTCCTTTAATCCTTGAACCATATGGAATGAAAACGAATGAAACTTCTGTTTTAATAAGATTCTGTGAATTTAATCCTTGCATAGACCCGATTCCAGAGCAGCTCGTCTTAATGGCATCCTTGGAAATGCATGAAAATATCCCAGAATTACTATTTCTATGTTTTCGTCAACAACAATAGGCTTTCCTCTCAGAATTTTTGCCTTGACAGAGCCATAATTTTTAAAATTTTCCAGTATGCGTTTTACAGTGTTTGCTGACGGTTTATGTCTATCTGGATATCGAGTAGCAAATATGCTGCAAGTTCTTGATATCACTTTATAACATTCTCCACAAATAATAAACAAACTTAAGTCTTCATAGGTATAATTTAAACGTGCTGGCAGTTTTTGTCGTAAGATAATGATTGATTGTTTCTAATCATGGCTAATTATATGAAATGATTACAATTCATGAATTTGTAATAAAATTACAAATATTTCAAAAAGTTGTAACCTCAACGTCCACAATGCTAAACTGAACAAGTTTTCGCGGTTTGAAGTTGACGAAATCTAACGCAAAAAACGGAACACTTGGTATGATATTATTGAATTAAATTCGGGTGTAGAACGTAGTTCTTCTTGTATTCTTTTCATGTGACAAGAAGCAAATGAGTATCTTTTACAGAAAGAAGGTTATACCGGTTCTTGTCAAACGTTGCACCTGTCAAATTTTCTATAAAATGTCATATATCTCTGAAACGGCTAGGTTTAGGCATAGGGCATTTTTAACATTTTCGACTCAGAATTTTATGCTCTTTTTGAAAACCGTAAAATATATAGAGTGTTCTATTTGAAATAAGCAAGTTGGTATCAACTTCCGGTATAAGCGAAAGTGCCAGCTGCTTGTAATCATTTTGGTTGGATTGGCCACACCGACATTAGTAATCTAAATTTTCAAAATTTTCTGATCTGTACTTTGTTCTATATCGATCGATTCAGTTCCCGGTGCAACACCCATATATTATATATATATATATATATATATATATATATATATATATATATATATATATATATATATATATATATATATATATATATATATATATATATATATATATATATATATATATATATATATATATATATATATATATATATATATATATATATATATATATATATATATATATATATATATATATATATATATATATATATATATATATATATATATATATATATATATATATATATATATATATATATATATATATATATATATATATAGAAAACCTTAAGAACTGATCGGACAATGAGATTTATTAATCTTTAATATACAATTCTTACTATTCATATTCAGAAGTCGAAGCAAACTTCTCAAGTGCGCCCCTTTTCTTACGATTAAAATAGTTATCGGCATATGGAGCAGCGATATATGTTGGGAAAACATATTGCCTAGATGAGTCCATAATTAAGCCACGTCGTAAACTAAGACGCTCGCTAGCATCCCATATAGGAATACGATGAGGGGATTTTCGGCAGTATGCGATTAAGTGTTTGTACAAAGATAGATTTCATGGCATGGGCTAAGTGGTATTTAAATGATTCGAGATTATGTCATGTAAATCTCTATATTGCGTTTTAGATAGAATATACCATTATGAATTGATGTACTACCTAAGTAATCCTACTCATCTGGTAGAGTGTGCAGCGATTCGGAAATATTGATACACGAATTAAGTACGTTGTATACGTAAGGCGGAATATTATTCAGCTAGACTGAATATTTCTTCATGAGAGAGCAATTTTAATAGGTTTCATTAATTTTAGAAATTCAGAGTATTAAAAGTGGAATCATACTTTTTTTTGATAGGATGGGTCAAATCTATATGTTATTGAGAAAAGTTTATCTCCATGTTTAAGCATAAAGCGCTCACAGAGAAGAGTGAGATTTGGTATAATTGAGGTTTATATAAGAAGAAAGAAAGAAATATTTATTCAACATTATTACATTATACATGTTTGATGCAGGTCAATAAAAATAGTATGTATCATAATATAAATTCCCTAAAAAAGAAAAACTTACGAATCTTAAACGCTATTAAAATATAATATATAATATGGCCGAAATGGGCATTTACACACATTAATAAAACCTCATACCTAAAAACACTTGAGAAAACTTAATATAAGTTAAAATAACTACTCTTACATTAAGGATGGTGCCCCCATATATTCTTTAAGCGAGTAAAAACAATAATCCAACAAAAACCGATTCAATCTATTCTTAAACAATGTGACAGGTAAACGTTTCATATTTGCGCCAAGTTTATTATACAGTTTAAAATCTAATGAGTTTAGTTGAGATCTGACCAATCTATGTCTTTGAAGTAAAAGAATTCTTGAAGATCTGGTATTATAATGATTATAATCCAGTGGCGGAAGAGTGCCGGATACACGTCGAATCTCCATCAGCATATATGGTAGATGAAAACGCAAGGTAGCGGCATTATACGATGTTTAATAAAAAGTGGTCTACAAGAAATCGTAGGTAATACCTTCAATAATTCTAAGTGCATGCTTTTGAATCTTAAATACTCTTTCAGCCATAGAAGACCTAACCCATAAAATTGCTCCATAACTGAGAATATAATGAATGTTGTAAGCTGTCTTCAAAATATCAACTTCAAAAGTTTTTTTGAGTTGTCTTAAAAGAAAAATCTGTTTACTTAGTCTTAAACGTATCTCCACAATATGAGAATGCCACTTTAAACCACTGTCAATAGTTAAACCAAGCATTTTAACATCAGCAATTGGTTCACAGTTTTGGGCATAGCTGAATTTTGTTATCTGCGTTTTATTACAATTTAATTTGAGACAATTTGATGTAAACCATCTTTCGGCAGCTGCTACAGTCACAGCAATATTCAAGTTGATCTCGTCATCCGATTTGCTTGAAATAAGTATAGTAGTGTCATCTGCGTATAAGACACTTCTGCAAGGAAGCATGCTTAAGTGCAGATCATTAATGTAGACGACAAATAGTAGTGGCCCAAGGATAGTGATGAAGGGCAGAAAGCTGAACTTTATATACAATGTGTGTTGAACACCTAATATTCAAGGTTAAAAATTAAGCACGCTAAACGCCGCGCTGTCAACGACAGATGTGCAACTGGGACTTCACCTTTCTAGTGGTATTTTTCCCGAAAATGTAACTATTGCTGCGTATCGAAGGTCAACAGTCAACAGTAGGGGAAAGTGGGGGAATACCACGCACGGGGCAATATCGCGCATGTGTGCCAGGGCTCTATAAGGCCTCTATTAGAAATTTTGATAATGTAACCCTCTAGTGTTTAACACCTTAACGACGCTGCATTGTTGCAGATAGGGCTTATTTCAACAGCGTGTTTGCAGTCGGCTTTTGTTTATTTCGCGTACTCTTGCTTTAACTTTTTTCACATGAAATAAGTAATTAAAGTGAATCTTGTCAGTTTTTCAGGTATTTTTTATTTGTGTTAAATCTGCAGTACCTTTGTTTCCATTTGAGCTTATTTTCGAAGAAAAAGAAAGTTTTCGAACTGAGCGATTATGTCTTGTTGGTTATCCGTGGGGCTATACCGCGCAGTTATGTGCGGTATAACCTCTCATTAGATCATATGGTAAAATCTTATACCTTCATTATTCCAGAATCGAAACTTCTAGGCAACAAAATACTTACTTTACCAGAGAGAGGTAGAAAAGGTACATTCTTTGCGCAACAAGAACAAGATTTAGTTAATCATTTGATAAAATTGGCAAATTTATTTTTTAGGTTGACCCCTTTGGTCTAAAAAAAATGGCATACAATTTTGCAGTGAAAAATTAAAAAATGTGTGGCCTTTAGTTTACCTACAGGGTCTTTAGAATTTACTGTGCATAAATATTGTTTCATCTCACCCGCTATAATGAATTGTCAAATTAATTTTTACAAAAATTTAAAATACTTGTGACAATTTCAATGAATTTCATACAATGTCCAAAAAAATAATTTCAATCAGTTGAAAATTAAAACAGTTTATATGTATCAAAAATATGCCAAATTTTAATTGTTGTGTCAATTTTGTTTATGAGTTTAGTTGAATTAGTTGCTATTGTATTTTTGGACTCACGACCATCACTGGGCAGATTGAGTATGAAACTAAATAAATGCAAGTAGTACCATTCGAGGAAATTTTGGTAGATAGATCAAATATAATAAATAAGTGAATCCGGTCGATCAGCTAGACATTACGGGAGTTATTTTAATTTTATTATTGATTTTTTTGATTATTAATGCGAATCTTTTCATACAGTTATTTTTTTCAAGCACATAAAATTCCACATAAAATAGAGAAAGCAATGTGTTTTATATCTGTGTCGGTGACAGTTAATTTGACAGCTGAGAGCTGATTTGCACTTAGTTTAGTATGCTGTTTTACCATGAATAGACTTACGTCAAAAGAGCGCTTACAATTATCGGGAACCTTACTGTATACCTACGATACGTCAATTTTACGGACGACTTTATCGTCCAATCAGGCCAGTAATTGAAAAAGATATTCGAAAACGATTTATAGTTATTGGTTGTTTTCTCAAAACGTATATTCTAGTTCCAGGATTTCAAAACTTTTTCTTGGTGAAATGAATAACCTGCTTACTTAAATTCTAGATAACTAGAAATTATCCAATTGAGAAATTCGTTGTAGGTGGCGCGGCTCATCAAAGAATTCAAATTCTTTTGTATTAGCGTATATCGTCGATGAAAACTGCAGAACGTGGAAAAATCCAGTGCATTTGAAGATGTATGTAATAAGTGAATATTTCCTTTATCCTTTGATTATTGGAAATCACTGGAGCTTTGTGTTTGCTTCGACGTATCGGTTGGAATTACCCAGCTTCTACAAACTGGACTATGATTTTTGAGTTTCGTTAGATCACAATACCTGTATTATGCCATTAATATATAAATAACCATTTTTGAATTTGAAATGTGCTATACTGAAATCGTCTAACATAAATAATGTGATTCTTTTATAACTCTCATTTTTGCTTCTCTAGGTATATCATAGTTTTCCTTTCACTTTTAAGTGTGATTCTATAAATCACATCTTTTTGCAAATTATTAAGAGTAAGTTCAATTTTTTAATAAAGTCACGTGTACTGACTCTTGTTGTTGCATGTTATACATTATATATCTTTATGTGGATTATATTTTGTTATATTCAAAAGTAGGTAGGTACCTACAGGTACGACGTTGGATGCATTTTTGTTTCATAGATCACATGTGATTCTCATTTTTTGAGTACTTTATTCTATTTATATTTGCTCTTTTTTTGTATTGTAAAAATTATATTTATATCAGTGCAGTCAATGTTTTGTGTCGTGCCATTCACGGCTCGCGGACCATAGATTCGCCACCCGTGTTCTAGTTCTTAATGACCATCCGCAGAATTGTGACAATGAGCACCACGAAGCGCAGTATGTATTGAGAAGGATAATGAATTTCTGGAATAGAAACCGCATTCCCATTTTTTTTGGAAAAAGTACCATGCCATAATTGTGACGATTTTACATCCAAAATAGGTCACATCTTAGTGTCTTTTATGGACCGGTAGAATCATTAGTAGACACATATATCTTCAAAAATTAAGACTGTCAGAACGTTGCAGTAAATCGGGAGTGCTATAGATCCTAGAAAGTTAATGTGAAATAACTGTGGTTTCAACAAGATAGAGCAGAAAACCACATTGAGCGAGTCACAATCAAATTATTGAAAGAAACATTCGATAAGTGCATAATTTCGTGAAACGAACCTGTGAATTGGATGTCCCTCACGGTGCACCAGCTTTTATACCCCACACCCTATTTCACTCTAGGTGAATTTTTCACACATTAACTACAATTTATGACACCTATTCCCAATTTTATTACAGTTATCAGGGTGTGGTGTAGAATTAGTCTAAAGCTGCACCACACTCATATCATATTCATTATTTTTGATTCAGAACTTGTCTGTAATTAATTACAATTAATTACAATTAATTACGATTAAGTACAACCATTTCTGGCCTCACTACAATTCCACAAATCAAAAAGAATAGGTAGCGCATCGGAAAATTATGATAACCACAAACAAATATAAGGATATTCACTTATTCCAATAGCCCACTCGGTTTTATGGGTGAAAAAAAAAGTCAGCAGGATTAAGAGAATAATAACAGAGAAGCTGCAAGTGCGTGGGGTGGTGTAATGATTGATAACAATTTTCACAAGACAAAAAATTATAGAATTATCGAGAATAAGATAGAAATACAGGGTTTTCAATTTATTACAATAGCCCACTCCGTTTAATCAATCCAAAATATGGTTAACAGGATTGAGAAAATGTTAAGAAGGAAGCTGCAGGTGTGTGATGTAGTGTAATAGTTGGTAAGAATTTTCAAGAGACAAAAAACATTAGAATTATCGAAAATGATATAGAAATACAGGGTTTTCAATTTATTACAATAGCCCACTCGGTTATATTGATACAAAAAAAGGTCAGCACGATTGAGAAAATAATAAAAAAGAAGCAGCAAGTGAGTGAGGTAGTGTAATAATTGATAAAAATTTTCATGGCACACAAAATTATAGCATTATCGAAAATAAGATAGAAATACAGGGTTTTCAATTTATTAAAATAGCCCACTCGGTTTTATCGATCCAAAAAATGGTCACCTGGATTATGAAAATAATAAAAAGGAAGCTGCAGGTGAGTGGGGTAGAGTAATAATTGATAAGAATGTTCACGAGACAAAAAATAATAAAAACATCGAGAATGAGATAGAAATATAGGGCTTTCAATTTATTACAATAGCCCACTCCGTTTTATCGATCCAAAAATTAATTACCAGGATTGAGAAAATGTTAAGAAAAAAGCTGCAGGTATGTAGGGTAGTGTAATAATTGATAAGAATTTTCAAGAGTCAAAAAACAATATAATTACCGAAAATAAGATAGAATTACAGGTTTTACAATTTATTACAATAGCCCACTCGGTTATATCGATACAAAAAAAGGTCAGCACGATTGAAAAAATAATAAAAGAGAAGCAGCAAGTGAGTGGGGTAGTGTAATAATTGATAAAAATTTTCATGAGACAAAAATTATAGAATTATCGAAAATAAGATAGAAATACAGTATTTTCAATTTATTACTATAGCCCACTCGGTTTTATCGATCCAAAAATGGTCACCAGGATTAAGAAAATGATAAAAAAATAGCTGCAGGTGAGTGGGGTAGAGTAATAATTGATGCGAATTTTCACGAGACAAAAAATAATAAAATCATCGAGAATGAGATGGAAATATAGGGTTTTCAATTTATTACACTACCCCACACACCTGCAGCTCATTTTTTAACATTTTCTTAATCCTGGTAACCATTTTTTGGATCGATAAAACCGAGTGGGCCATTGTAATAAATTGAAACCCCTATATTTCTATCTTATTTTCGATAATCCTATAATTTTTTGACTCTTGAAAATTCTTCTTTTTTATTATTTTCTTAATCGTGCTGACCATTTTTTGCATCTATATAACCGAGTGGGCTATTGTAATAATTTGAAAACCCTATATTTCTATCTTATTCTCGATAATTCTATAATTTTTTGTTTCGTGAAAATTATAATCAATTATTACACTACCGCATTTACTTGCTGCTTCTTTTTCATTATTTTCTTAATCGTTACTGACCTTTTTTTGTATCGATATACACGAGTGAGCTATTGTAATAAATTGAAAATCCTGTATTTCTATCTTATTTCCGATAATTCTATAATTTTTTGCCTCAAAGTTCTCCCTTTATTATTTAAAGAATTGAAGCCTCTTGAGAGTCGATATTATCTTTATTTATATTATCTGAAATACCGGCAAATCTCCTATCATAAGGCCATCTACTAGTCTAGTAGTTAACAGCACTTGATAATAGAAAATTATTTACAGTTAACAATAAAAATGTTTACGCAAATCTGATTTTATATTCAACAATACATTCAACTATGATGAGATATTATGAATTTATCCAAATTAGTTTCATGAACTATTCGGTAGTAGGTATAGGAATTGAGTGTAGGTAACTTCCAGCTAAAAGCTAAAGGAAACATTCAAACTGATTTCAACCAATCAAGCGAACTGTGCGTGTGAAATCAAGTTGTTGGTAACCCATCAGGCAAATTCGGAATTACGAAATTAATGCTAGAATGTACATCTGACATGGAAACACTCTCAGAATTAAAATTAAGCCACTGAAAAATCAGATTAAATAAATGTTTCGGGATTAGCAATCAATACTGATCGACCTGAATGAACCAAATCTCAACCAAGAATGAATAATTTTTTTTTCGTATATTATCATATCAAAGTATATCTATATACCTGATGTATAATTATTTAGTGCTAAAATCTACCCGTCATTATACACGTCAGTGATCCTCATGCGTCTCTAATGTTTTCGAGAGTAGCTATTCAATTTCATCATGTATAGTAGAAACAAATGCAAATATACGTGAATATATGTTGGCTCAATGAACTCCATTTCACTGAACCTTTCTGTCAACTGAAGACATCTCAAAGGTTCAACGATGAAATCCTATAACGAGCCCTAACGCAGTTGGATTTGATTGATGAGAGAGGGTTAGTCCAATGGTCATTCGATTCATATCTGATTATGAATATATACATGAGAAACTCCTACACTGGTTAACGATTCGATGAGCGAGAATCCTTGGTGTCCCATAATCGAGTTTTAAATGGTTTTTTTGCTTGAATGAAGGGAGTGATGAAATGGATTCATTATACGGCGAAAACGAGAGATGCACATGATATTTTTTGTACCTAATTTAACCAATCGTAATATACAATATTTTTTGTATCTACCAATAGATCATTCAGAATTTATTCGATTATTTTAAACATAAAACTTTTTTGAACCAAGTACTAGATTGCTACTTTTCAGAAAGCTTTTTCTCAAAAGCGGAGATAAGTATGTCAAATTTTTGAATTCGTACAAGATGAAATAAAACATGTGTTTGATACGTACAAAATATATTTTCTAAAAAGTGATCATTTTAATGATACAATGAAGCTTATCTGTCTACCAATATGTCGTAACTATTGATTAGAATGCTAAATTAGATTCTTCGAGTTCAGCTATGCTTATATTCATTTGAATTTGATGGTTTCTACCTTTAAGATAGATCACTGTTTTGAGCTGTTTTCAAGTTGATTGATGTCTCCGAGAAATTTTAAATTGAAAAGGTCTGAAAAAGAAACTCAGGTTACTGGTACTGAAATACACTGGATTAGGTCATTTGTAGAATTCTGGATATATCTATAACAAAAATTAAAACTAAATTTTGATTAGTGAAAAGATATGTTCAAAAAAATATAGCTCAGAAAATAAATTCAATTAATTAGTAGGTGAAAAAATTGGATATAAGTATATGAACATAATACTTATAAACATAATACAATAATAGGGATACCCAGCTAACCGAAACATCCTGTATATTAATTTATGATAATTTTCTTTCCTCCCCTTTCACTCTTTTTCTGAATTCATTCTTTCAGCTTTATTTTCAATCTTTTTTGAACTTGTCATCTTTTTACTGATGAATTTTATTTTCATTTTTGTTCGAGATACTTTATGTACGAGTGAAGTACAGAATTCTACAAATGGAGAAAATACATCATCCAAAACATTTAAAGTAACACATGAGATTTTTATTTTCTGTTTTATTTACGTTGCTGTGACACTGTCAATCAACCACGCACAGTTGTTTTTGAGTGATGATACCATATTGAGGAAATTGGTACCACCTCTTTTCAACTATCGTGATCTTGGCAAACTTAAATGAAGAAATTGATCCAAAATAGCATAAATATTTAACTAAATATATATATATATATATATATATATATATATATATATATATATATATATATATATATATATATATATATATACAGGGCTATTCAAATTCGAGTATATGCATGGAGATTTGGATAACGGTAAGAGATAGAGCGATGGTTAAATGGGGGCAAAGTAGCATATTTCAGAGGTCAGTTATATGGATAAAAAAAATCTGATCTAGCTCCTTTAGTTCTGGAGTTATATAGGAAAAATCGAAAATTTCGAAATCCTTTTTTTGCCTATATCTTTTTATTTAATGAGTTGTTTTCAAAACAATTGTCACTTTGCCATTGCCTTTTTTTGTAGGCTATCTAAATATCTGAATAGAAATTATATACAGGGTGTCGTATAAATTGGGCCACCCTCAACTTTCAATTTTCAAATACGGACCTGTATTTTTTATTGCATTTTTTTGAATGACAAGAGTCATGTTTTATATTGACGTAGTATTTTCATCTAAATTACAGAGTGTTCTTGAAATATTGAACTATTACCAGTAAAATTTCAACATTCTTCTAAAATTTCAGCTCCAATTAAAAAAATATCATAGAATAAGGTATAAAATGACTAGGATTTGGAAGATAATCAACATTATTCG
Source organism: Cynegetis impunctata (assembly GCA_030704885.1). Classification (NCBI taxonomy): domain Eukaryota; kingdom Metazoa; phylum Arthropoda; class Insecta; order Coleoptera; family Coccinellidae; genus Cynegetis; species Cynegetis impunctata. Next base: position 122,284 of record JARQZK010000861.1, read on the forward strand.
ACGAAAAATGTCTTCTTCAAGAATTCAACCACATTTCAGTTCACGCAACCCATGATCAATGTACGAAAATGTTAAATTCTTCTCAGTACGTACATGTATGTGCATATAATCAACGCCCAAACAAAATAATCTTCCAATAGAAATCTTCATACTCCAGTCACCAATTTGGAAATATTTTATTGTTACTCACTTTTCGAACTACCTATATATGTTTCATATTGGCGTTTTATTTTTATATAAATCATAAAGTGTTTTGGGAATATTGAACTGATACTAGTGATATCTCATCATTTTTTAATTCCATAACAACTCTAATTGAATAATATCAGAGAATGAGAGGTGAATCAGACAAATTGATTCCTTAGGAAAAATCAATTTCAGAATTTCCAGATTATCTAGTCTCACTACTTGTTCGGAATAACAATAGAATAAAATCAACATTCCCGAGAGACATTTTATTTCTTTACCATAATGTAGCATTGGTAGAATAATTATTGATCCCAATGTCGATTCACCCCAGTAGGTATGAGGAAGATCTGTTGTATGTATTCTGCTGAGAACTCACGAACATAATCTGTCACAAACATTATTGATCACATTGATACATATTATTGATCATATAGGTTTTCATATTTTATAACTTATCGCACAAGAACATGTTTAGCTATTATCTAGAATTGAAATAAGTCATTATAAGTAATCGTAATCGAAATAAATGTTTGAATTGACGATCTTCTCGTTTCAGACATTTACGGAGTCGTTTTTTTAAGTTATTATTCGCTCTGAAAATATCTCTTCGGCGTAGTGGTGCGAAAGCGTTCATGATTTTAATTCTTAAATCTTCTATATTTTCAATTTCGTTTTGATATATTTTATTTTTTAGTGTACCCCATAAGAAAATGTCAAGCGGAAAGACGAATGCTCCTATTATTTCTGTAGAAAACGTTAATCATATCTCTTTTCTGCTCTATGGGGAAACCCATTTTCAGTACTATCAGATTTTTCATTAAATACCAACGATAATTTCCAAGAAACTGTCAAAATAATGACAAGTGAGGTGAACTAAATATTTATATTCCAAAGCATACTATGAGAATTCAAATAGTTTAATCATAATTGTTGTATATAGCAACAGAATGCCCATAAATTTGCTGAAAAATGTAGGTAGTTCGGAAAGTGAGTATCAATGAAATATTTCCAAATTGGTGTCTGTAATATAAAGATTGCCAGTCGAACGTTTTTTTGTTTGGGCAATGATTATATGCACATACACGTACTAGGAAGAATTTCGCATTTTCTTACATTGATCATAGGTTGCGTGAACTGAAATGTGGTTGAATTCTTGAAGAAGACATTCTTCGTTGAATAATGTTGATTATCTTCCAAATCCTAGGCATTTTATACCTTATCCTATGATATTTTTTTAATTAGAGCCGAATTTTTAAAAAAATGTTGAAATTTTACTGGTAATAGTTCAATATTTCCAGAACACTCTGTAATTCAGATGAAAATACTACGTGAATATAAAACATGACTCTTGGCATTCAAAAAAATGCAATAAAAAATACAGGGCCGTATTTGAAAATTGAAAGTTGAGGGTGGCCCTATTTATACGATACCCTGTATATAATTTTTATTCAGATATTTAGCCTACAAAAAGTGGCAATGGCAAAGTGACAATTGTTTTGAAAACAATTTATTAAATAAAAAGTTATAGGCAAGAAAAGGATTTCAAAATTTTCGATTTTTCCTATATAACTCCAGAACTAAAGGAGCTAGATTAGATTTTTTTTATCCATATAGCTGACCTCTGAAATATGCTACTTTGCCCCCATTTAACCATCGCTCTATCTCTTACCGTTATCGAAATCCCCATGCATATACTCGAATTTGAATAGCCCTGTATATATATATATATATATATATATATATATATATATATATATATATATATATATATATATATATATATATATATATATATACATATATATTAAAACAATGGTTAAAAATAACAATTTACACATTTATTATAAGAAATAACGCATGACGCACGTTTCGGTGGAACTTCACCTTCTTCAGATGCTAATGGCAAACTAACTATGATTCTCTGTTATATCGAAAACAAGAAATGACAGATTATGTAGAAGGGGTAAATACAAAGATGGTTACAAATAATTATTAGAAAAGGAAAAACCAATTCTGAACTGCTAGTCAGGTAGTTCGGTAATTTTGAAAAGATTAAGAAGGGGGCTTGAAGTATGATCGATTTAGCTATTCAATAGGAGACCGGAATGCTTGTATTTATTCATCTGTAATGATTCTAAAAAATTAAGTTTAATTCCCTTACTTTCAGTATTTAATATTTTAAAAACGAAATTGAATGTGTGATTTTCTTGGATTAAATGGTTTGCATAATGAGAATCCGACTTCTGATTAACAAAGCTACGATTGTGTTCTGAAATTCTAGTTTGAAAACTTCTGAAAGTTCTACCAATGTAAAACTTATCACAATCGCCACAATTAATTTCATAAACTCCTGATTTATTATCTTTTTGAACTTTGGATTTATTATTTTTCATATGATTTCCTAAATTATTACCGGTACGATAAGCAATGTTAATGTTGTGCTTAGATAAGAGAGATTTAAGTTTTTTCCTTGAATTTCCGATAAAAGTGAGGCTGTTGTATTTGATATTATTTTTCAAATACAACAGCCTCACTTTCATCGGAAATTCAAGTAAAAAACTTAAATCTTTCTTATCTAAGCACAACATTAACATTGCTTATCGTACCGGTAATAATTTAGGAAATCATATAAAAAATAATAAATCCAAAGTTCAAAAAGATAATAAATCAGGAGTTTATAAAATTAATTGTGGCGATTGTGATAAGTTTCACATTGGTAGAACTTTCAGAAGTTTTCAAAGTAGAATTTCAGAACACAAATGTAGCTTTGTTAATCAGAAGTCGGATTCACATTATGCGAACCATTTAATCCAAGAAAATCACACATTCAATTTCGATTTTAAAATATTAAACACTGAAAGTAAGGGAATTAAACTTAATTTTTTAGAATCATTACAGATAAATAAATACAAGCATTCCGGTCTCCTATTGAATAGCCAAATCGATCATACTTCAAGCCCCCTTCTTAATCTTTTCAAAATTACCGAACTACGTGACTAGCAGTTCAGAATAGGTTTTTTCCTTTTCTAATAATTATTTGTAACTATCTTTGTATTTACCCCTTCTACATAATCTTTCATTTCTTGTTTTCGATATAACAGAGAATCATAGTTAGTTTGCCATTAGCATCTGAAGAAGGTGAACGCACCGAAAAGTGCGTCATACGTTATTTCTTATAATAAATGTGTAAATTGTTATTTTTAACCATTGTTTTAATATATTTATTAATTTACACCAAGGGTTGGTCCCAATCAATCCAAAATATATATATATATATATATATATATATATATATATATATATATATATATATATATATATATATATATATATATACATATAAATCTACCTTGTGGCACCATTGTATATATGTATTGGCAATGTGGCACCCGTATAAGCAATGTGGCACCCGACTTTGGGTGCCAGATTGTTTTTATCGTTTGAAGCCGTAATATAGTTCATTAGGTATTGCTAAACCATATAACAAAAAATAAGGTGGGTGCCACATTTACACTGAAAAACTTTGAACATACAATTTAGTTCAATGGATTTGAAATAGATGGCGCTCCGTTATATACAAATTGTATGTTGGACATAATTGATGTCATTTACGCCCATTTTAATTACACCTCTAAGTGGCACCCGTAATATGGCAACGCTGAGCGGACGTGTTATCAGACTAATTCGTGCTTATATTACAAGAATGCTAAGGCAAGTAAGACTAATAATCAAGTAAGCTCGGATCAAGCTAAACAAATTTTGATTTTCGCATTCAAGCCTGGAATCTGTTATGTGTAATTGATACCCAGATTTGTTGACTACGTCTGAGAGAATTTAAAAAATATTGGAGATGGTTGAATTGAGATGAAATTAAGTACCTACCGTATTAATTATTCATATCTGAAAATGTAGAAGGTTAAAAAATCGATGTTAACATATTGTAAGGACGAGCTGTATTTTTTTTTCGAAAACATGAGTTTACGTTACGCATTATTTTCAATATACAGGGTGTTGAATATTTTCAATTGTTAATCTGCCATTTTGCAATATACCGAGACGAGTTTTTTTTTACAATGTTATAAAAATGCACTTATGTACAGGCTGTCTACATTTCTATTTATTTTTACGGGGTTCTCGGTTATAAAAGCTTGCGGTTTGCTATAATTTTGAGTGAATAACCTGTATATTGTAAGGTGGCCCTGATTTGAATACACTAATTATATGAAAATATGAAATAAACTATATCAGATTAATTGAAAAAATGGAATAATAGCAATTTTAAACCTTTTAAAGTTGAGTTTGACTTTGCTCTGATTTTTGGCATCGTTTTTACGTTAAAAATATTCAATATCATACCTACGCGGACGCCAGCAGTGAAAGCAAAAAAATTGTACAGAACATCTGAAGTATTCCCAAGGAAACCAAGGACAATTTTCATTTTCTATAAAAAATAATGATGAAACAGTAACTAAATTAAAATATATATAAAATCCTTTTTTGTCACTATTAAATTGACTGATGAAGGTTTGCTGAGTACTGTTTAAAAAATTACAGTGTGATTCTTTGAAATCTTTTTATAAAACAAAATTAATTTATAAAAATTTATTTTTGCCAGTCTATACAGACTACAGTACTTATATATTTTAATAAATATAAAGTAGGTACACTGCCGCTTTGTCGTGAAATGAATTTTATTGTTGAAATGTCTCTTCTAATTTTAGTGAATTGGGTCTCTTTTTTGTTTCACTCAAATTTTCGAGTAAACAAAATTGATGATATGTGATTGTATAGTTTAAAAAAAAATAGAATTACCCACTTTTCTCACCTTTGATTTCAATTTAATTAAAAATCCTAATAAAATACAGGATTTTGAAATATATATATTCGATAGTTTTCGCATACTTAACTTTTCAATTTTTTTCTCCAGAAATTGTACATTGGACAAAAAACATAAGAAAATCAATTTACCCAAATATTACGAAATATTATGATAATAATTTTAATTTCGTGAGGCTTAACATTTTCTCTGAAAAACTATTCACTGTTATTGCCGGAATAACTTCACTGGCAAAAATTAAAAATTTTTTTTCCGTACCATGAAATGACCAGAATACGCATAGCTAACATATCTGATATAAATGTATAAGGACTCAGGGCCGGCCTAAGGCGAAAATTGCAAGTGTGCTAGACTCAAATTTTATGCCCCTGCCGGGGGGTCTGGGGGGTATGGAATTTTTTGAAATTAAAGGTCCAAAGACACAGTTTTTGTGCACTTTTGTGCACAAAATGAGTTATTTCAGAACTCATTGGGGTAGCCGGGTAGATCTTCGGTTTTATCTTGAATTTTAACTGTAATAGTTTTAAGACAAAATTCCTTCTATAGCCGGCGGCAAATCATTGGAAGCTTGGAATTTTTAGCTGTGTGAATTAATTTTTCAGTCCACAAACTGGCAACGACGCTGAGTGAGGGGTGTAGAGGGGAGTGTACAGCTGTTTAGTGTCCAAGCTTCCAATGATATGCCGGCGAGTATAGTTTAAATATTTCTGCCCAATATTTAAATCAGTTTCTAAAAATTTTCCAAATTTATAATTTTTTTTTTTTACAAAAATTGGTCAATTTAATGCCCCTCCAAAAGGTTTGAGTGTGCGGCTGCATACTTCGCACACCCCTTAGGCCGGCCCTGTATAAGGTGGTCTACAAAATAAACTGTATCCTCAAAATTTCAACACCCTGTATATATGTACCTACATAAGTAAACCTTCATATTGTAAAAAACAATGTAGATTCAATGAGTTTCAAATCTACTCGAATGTTTCTACTGGCAAAACAATGAATAAACTGAAATATCAATTTTCAAAGTGACAACATAAATCCGACAACCCCGCAGGGTGCCTCTTTAACCGGTATTAATAATAAATTATATATAAAGGGTGCCACATTGAAATGCATTATTTGGGTGCCACAAATACAATACATCAAATATACGATATACACTGCCCACTGAACAAGAAACATCATAAGTCTATTTTGTGATGTTTTTTTTAGAGACTTTTCGTGATGTTTATTTAAAACGTTAAAAAGATATCTCCTAAATGTTTAAATTTTATAACCAACTTCATTCACATCCATGTTATGTAATTAAAACATATTTTAGATGTACACAATACTACTTGAATATGCAGTGATATACACATCCTATGAACTTCTTTTCAGCAACTTCTTTGAAGAAACATCCATACGATGTTAATTTGTTTAGGTCTCACTAATGTTACATACAGAACATTACTGCAATATTACAAATTAACATGTTTCTGAGATGATCACATTTTGTAGTTACTTTTACAACTTTCGAACTACTCTTTAGTAACTTCCTGCGACTGGGTGAGCTGTTTGAATGATGTATTCATAAAATTATAAAAAAGAAGAAAACAGAAGACGAAACAAACAAGGACAAGCATGATATATGGCGGATCGTGGCGTGCAAGTAGGTTATAAGTGGTGGCAGCGTCGTTTTCAGTTTCGTGGTTTTATTTCAGTAAAAGCATTTTCTTGTTATAATGGACGAACAACAGTTATCGGTAAGTACTTATTCCAAAATCATAATTATTAAAACTTAATTATACTCATGTTAATACTTTAATCGGCTATTCAACATTGAAATTCCGGGTGGAGGGATATACCGTTGATATACCGTAACGTTTCGTAAAGTTTTGATAGTTTGAAATTTTTATAGTTTTAATATTAAAAAATTATTCTATTAAAAATTCTGTAAACCAGCTATAAGGTATCAGTAATCTTTATCAATTCAGTTTTAAATCGTTTTAGGTTATAGCAACTACAGCTTGATATATATACAGTTGCACACAAATTCAATTTTTGTTAAGATGTGTCATATATCACTTTCCACACTTGTAATGTAATATGCTTACACTATTATATTTTTTTAGGTTGGATTCCCGGACAGGATATTTGTTTTTAGGTTGGATTTCTTTTTCTGGACAAGATATTTATTTTAAGGCTGGATTTGTTCTATTTTTATTTTCAGTGTTCTATTTATTGATAGTTAATATACTATTCAAATCTTCTATTGCTTTTTTATTTTAAATGTACAGGGTGAACAACTAAGAACGGCTGTAGGCCACATCTCAGAAAAGAATATTGGTACAAATAAAAAACATTACCTTTTGGAAAGAAAACTCGCTAGAAAATATTTATGAGTTTCTAAAATATCCACTAGGGGTGGAATGAGCACTGAAAATCATAATACTGTGATTATCTCCAAAAAAGACATATACCAAAAGGTGACCTAAAAATGCAACTTTTGAAATCTTTATGATTGTATATTTAGAATACCTTTAGTTTTTCTTTCTTGGTGATAATCACCTTATTATATGTTTTTAAGTGTTCTTTCCATTCCCTAGCGGATATTTTAGTAACACAAAAATATTTATCAGGTTCATTTTCCTTGAGGTATTTTTTTAAAGTTGAATCATGATTCTTTTTTGAGATGTGGCCCGCAGCCGGCGTTTTTAGTTGTTCACCGTGTATTTGCTGAAACATCTATAGGATGTAATCTAGAATGTTTGAGGTATATTATTTAGAGGTTCAAGTAATATCCATACAACATCTAAAAGAATATACTGTATCGTCTTTGAAATGTTGCATTCAGTTCATTGGTAAGATGTTGTTTCATAGACATTGCATCAACATGTACTAGATGTTGAAAGGCATTTCTGAATGTAACAGAAATGTTGCTTTTAGTTCATTATAAAGACGCCCTTTTGAGGAAGTTCTAGTAACATCACAGTAATATAAAAAGGCAGCGCTTTAACATCGCTGAGAAGTTCAGTTGTAACATCACAAAAGTTAACAGCCCTAAGCTGGGCATAAGCGGTTGTGAAGATGTGCATGTGATGAAAACAAGAGGAAAAAAGGGAAGAACATTAGCACAATGTGATGTTAAATTAACGTGACTGTAACAATTATTTGCATAGTGGGTGGGTGCTGCATAGACATTGATTATAGGGGGTGCCAGTTAATACAAAACATATATATATATATATATATATATATATATATATATATATATATATATATATATATATATATATATATATATATTCAAGGTGTAGTTTTCTTAGGTTTAGAGCACAGTAAACTTCAGGTATTCAGATTTTATTAATCAATCTACATATGTTTCGGCGTGTTGTGCCTTTTTCAAGATTTAACAATGGTTGGGACATTTACATTGTTTATCAGCAGTCTACATTTCATCAATTCATTTGAACAACGCTATACACTACATTGGGTCTGTCATTTTTTATAAAAAATGACAGACCCAATGTAGTGTATAGCGTTGTTCAAATGAATTGATGAAATGTAGACTGCTGATAAACAATGTAAATGTCCCAACCATTGTTAAATCTTGAAAAAGACACAACACGCCGAAACATATGTAGATTGATTAATAAAATCTGAATACCTGAAGTTTACTGTGCTCTAAACCTGAGAAAACTACACCTCGAATATATAAAATATAGCACAAGAAATTCTAACCCATTAAATATATAAATATATAAACATACATATATATATATATATATATATATATATATATATATATATATATATATATATATATATATATATATATATCACTTTGTGTTGCAATTGCTATAAACTCCAAGAAATTTATTGTTGAAGTGGGCGTGTATTGCGCAAGCCAGATTAGTCGTTTTCGGCCGTATTTTTACCCCTCTGATTGTTTAGAAGATATCAAAAATCCCAATTGGTTTTTGAGATATTTGCAAAAAACAATTTTCGCGAATGGAACATAATTTTTTTCAAAAAATATCTACATTCTATTCCGAAACAAATGACACCTCATTCATATTTTTCTGAGGCTGCTGAAAAAGTTGAACAAAAAAGCACTTGTTGACTAGACTAATATAACTGTAATAATCTCTAACAATTTTCATATAAATGTCAGATAAATTACCATCATTTAAAAATACTCTATTATTCGTGCTAAAATAAATTGAAACGAAATCTCCGAATAGTCTTACTTTATCATCTTCATTTGAGCTGATATTTCAGTTCACAGGAGGCACGAATATCAGTAAATCTACACTCCACGCAACAAGAAACTGAGAATTTATCGTTAGCCAACCTGAAATATATCAACCGTCCTTTCTCTATTTGTCAGAAAGAAAATAATTCAATTTTCGTGGCTAGTACATGGCTGATCTGCTCTAGAGTGAATTCAATTCGTGAAGAGAAAGGCACAGCTTTTATTCACGTTATTTTCTTGTCATATAAGCGCGTTACTTTTAGAGATTTATCAAAAGCTGACATGTCATATGTCATAAATGTGATGATGTGAATTTTCACATTATTAAAGAACGAATATTTCAGTTCAGGTAAATATAAAGAAGCAGTTCTACTAGAAAGATAAGTCATTCCAAAATACTATGAACACTTCAGAAATAACCGAACTTCATTTTGATTATTTTGCGTAACCTACGAAAAAATCAAATTTTATTTCACAACTAAAAATCAAACTGCAGTTAAAACAGAACTAATTGCCTCCTTAGCGATATAAATGACGATTAATTGGAACTTCAAAGTCTGTATACTTTATTCGACAATAATGGACAGTACATCGTGAATAAAAATTGTCAGAATTTCATTAAAACAAAACGTAATTCTAACTATTCCTTTCCTTCGTTTAAATATTGACCTACTAACCGTTATGAGATGATATTCCGGAAAGCTTTCCGCAAAGTTTGACTTCTACATCTTTAATATCCCGAGCTTAATTAGGTATATAATATTTTCATGAAGCTAACTAAGTCAAAAGCGTTTTAAATAAATGTGGATTTTGCGAGAAATTCCAAGGTACAAAAGTTTGTCTTTCTAAATATTATTTACTATATTTTCGGAAGGTGTTAAGAAAATGAATATACAGGATGCATACATAAACATATAAATAAATATATATATATATATATATTATATATATATATATATATATATATATCTATATATACATATATATATATATATATATATATATATATATATATATATATATATATATATGTATTGAATTATTTCTATGATAATGGACATGTATTTGAAAAACAGAAATTCATAATATAATTGACTAATGAAGTTACGATCGACATAGTTTCTTTCATTCAACCTTCTTGGTGGAGAATGTTGAAGAACATCGAGAAGACCTCTGCAAAAGTTTGAAACGACTGACAGGCCATTTTGTTTTCATTAGACTTTCCTCATTATCTCTTATCAATCTATTACAATGAGTTAATCAATATCTCAATGTTTAGCAATCTAATTAGTTGCACACTGTTAAAAACACACAACGATATTTTCCGTCCGAGTTGCCAAGTTCCATCATATCTAGCTGAAGACGAATCAATATAATTGTCGAAAATAATCAATTTGCGAGCTAGAAGTAATATATGGCGATATTGGTTCAGTAGCTTTCTTCTAGAGTGCACTCTCTCTCTCTCTATCTTTATTTGCCTCAGTTAGAAGTATATTTGGGTCGTTGCAAATGCAACATTGACCCCTCTTTCGTCAATCGAATTGAAATTTGGTGTATTTCCTTTTGATGGATGTCGGCATATTTGTGTAAAATGTCGATTTGCATCGTACGATTTTTGAACTTTTTTGTTTAGCTATATAGTTATTCTTTCATTAATGAGCGGGTTCGTGTGGGTTGAGGCTATCATTTTCGCCATTGCTGCTGTCTGTTTTGCTACTTTCTCAATATTCTCTATGTTCAGGTCTTTGTGGATTTGTTCATTCCATACGAAATATGGTGCATCAGTGAGCATCCTGAGGGCTGTGTTTTGCATCACCTGGATCTTATTTAGGTTTGATGCGCAAGTATCCCCCCATGCAGCAATTCCATAAGTTAGTGAAGGTCTTAGGATGGTTTTGAATATCATCATTTAGTTTGGGTGCTTAATTTTTTAGATCTCAGCAGGGGATACAAGATGCGAAGGCCCGCATGTCCCTTAAATTTCAATTTTTCTGTATGGAAGATCCAATTCAGCTTTCTATAAAAGTGAACTCCCAGATACTTTGCTGTTTTACCCCACTTGATTGCCATGGTCTCGTATAAGAGAGGCCTCAGATTTATAGTGTTTTTGTGAACAAAACTGCTTGGCATTTTTCAGGATTAACTCTAATCCTCCACAGGTCATACCACTCATTGAGTTTATCCACCAGTCTCTGCACATTTCCCGCCGCAAGGTCCACACTCCTTGAGGCTGCAATAACGGCAGTGTCGTCTGCGAATAGTGCAAGCTCAGTGCCTTCTATTATTGGGAAGTCACTTGTGTATATACTGTACATCTAGAGTGCACTGTGAAAGTGGTGCCCCATTTTATAGAATTTTCAAGGTTTCCCTTAGGCGCCCTGTAAACGATCAAACTTGTTTGTCAAATTTTAAGTGTTTGTCAAATTATTTGATAGTCTATGGCTTTGTTTGATGCGTTTGTCAAACAATTCATGTGTTTGAAGTGTTTGATGAAAAATTGGATTGACGGCATTTTTGACAACTAAATTCAAAACCGTACTGCTCATTTTTCATGGAACGCATCACGTCACGTCAACGAGAAAACCGTAACTAAGGAAGAATTTGACAAATTTGTTTGATATTTGGTTTGATCGTTTATGCCATTGCTTGAAGCACACGTGAAGTTTGTCAAACAAATTTGATCGTTTACAGGGCGCTTAACACACAAAAAACATTTTGAGAATTTCTGAATGTGTGTTCTTTTAGATAAAATGGATTTCTTCACAATTACTTTTTATTATCATTCTTTCAAAACAATATTTCAACACAAAATTAGTCAATTGATGGCTATGGATGTCAAATATCAGCGTATGGTTAAAATTATCATATAAAATTATAAATGAGCTGAAATCACACAGTTTTATCCTCATTCTTTCATTCAAAAAATCCAAAGAGTAAGTAGAACTTGTTTCTTGTTTAATAGATTGCTCTTCAAATTTTTATTGAAACAAAATTTTCAATTTTTCACAAAAATGTGCTTTGAATTACCTATAAACTTTTTGATTGTAATGAGGAGTCAAATATCAACTATTCTCTTCCTCTTATAGTTTGATTAGTCTTCGGATTCAATTATGGACTTAAGGTAGTGGCGCTACATCATGTTGCTCAATGAGTGATAAACCGCCTTTTCCTCGATTTTCGATTTAATCAACAATTGTAGCAGCTATCTTATCTACTAATGAAGAATAATTTCATTTTTCATTTATATTAAAGTTTTATTTTTCCAAATCTATTAGTGTTGAGATCAGTAAATCAAGTCAAACAGACCTTTTTCAGATATAACCAAAACTTTATTTCAATTTGTGTACATTGTTGAATGAAGATTGTGTATGCGGAAGTAATAACAATATATATGTTTTTCACTGTTATTTATAAGTTTTATTTATTTCACTATTTTTGTCATTTATTTTCGTAAAAGTGTTTGTTTAATTTTTATTTTGATGAAAAAATATATGAAGAAATAAGAGATTATTCCTCAGATGCTAACTGTATGTAAAATTGAATAAACGAAAAAGGTTATTAAACAAGTTGAATGAATGTAAACACTATAGGTTCCATGTTACTGAGTGAATGCATTTGACAGTTTTTGTTGACTTAATAATTGAAACAAGTTGAGGCTAGGCAGCTTCTGTCTGATTTTTTACTTGTCTGAGTGTCTACTGCTGTTGCGATTATCTACAATTCATAGTTCTTGGAGCTTCTGATTTTATTTTCTATGAAATATGTATTTTCATTCTTCACTTGATTTAAGTTTGAAGATTGATCGGAATATCTAGGAGCATTAACTAAGAAATAGTATTCAATTATCTTTTTGTCGAATTTTCTTCGAAAATAGTTAGACTATATTGTTACAAGCCATCTCACTGTTGACTTAGAAGTAGTTTTCATCCATTTGAGACGTTCTGGACTACGATTTCCAAAATTTTCGTTATGACTGATATATACAGGGTGTTTCTGAATTGATGCAAAAGATTTCAATGGGTGATTCTTCAGCAAAAATTAAGGAGGGTCTTTCATATAACTTTTTGTTCAACACCCTTTTCCCTTCAAGTTACAGCCCTTTGAAATTAGGTGAAAAAAAATTGTTTTTATTCAATACATCCACTTAGGAAAAAACTAGAGGAATGAAATTTGGCAGATAACTGCTGCTAATAAAATGGCAGTTTTTGAGTGTTTTTGTTACACTAAAATGTTAGCACAAGGGGCTGAAAAAAACAACCAATATAATATTTTCCATCAGAACTTTTTGATGCGCTCATACTTTCTTATTTAAAAAATTAATTTGAAAAGACAAACTCAATCTGCAACTTTTTCATGTCTTGACTTTTTATCATAAAGTTGTTAGTTTGATCACAAAAAAATAAAATAGTGCTCAGACTCTTCCCATAAATTCACAGAGAGGTTATCATTTATTTAAAAAAAAAACAAGTAAGCTGCTGTCAAATGAAGTCATATGACAAATATGTTTTATTGTCCTGATTTTTTTTAATTTCTAGACAGTTTTATAATGACTTCAAACATTTTTCACAACTAAATAAAACTTTATTGAAAGAATGGCATTTTTTTATTTAGTTGAAGAATATTGCAAATTAGAGCGGATTGAACAATAATTGTACTACTAAACAATTAACAAATTATTTGACATTTGACAGCAGCTTACTTATTTTTTTTTAATAAATGATAACCTCGGTGAATTTATGGGAAAATAGTCTGAGCACTATTTTATTTTTTTGTGATCAAACTAACAACTTTATGATTAAAAGTCAGGACATAAAAAAGTTGCAGATGGAGTCTGTATTTTCGAATATATTTTTTAAAAAGCAAATTATAGGCGCATTAAAAAGGTCTGATGCAAAATATTATAGGGGTTCTTTTTTTCAGCCCCTTGTGATTACATTTGAAGGTAACAAAAACACTCAAAAACTGCCATTTTATTAGCAGCAGTTATCTGCCAAATTTCATTTTTTCAAATTTTTCCAAAGTGGATGTATTGAATAAAAACAATTTTTTTCGCCTAATTTCAAAGGGCTGTAACTTGGAGGGAAAAGGGTGTTGAAGAAAAAGTTATATAAAAGACCCTCCTTAATTTTTGCTAAAGAATCACCTATTGAAATTTTTTGCATCAATTTAGAAACACCCTGTATATATATATATATATATATATATATATATATATATATATATATATATTATATATATATATATATATATATATACCTATATATATATATATATATATATATATATATATATATATATATATATATATATATAGATATATATATATATATATATATGAAAAACTTGGTTCACGGAATGAACCGCGTAAAAGATTTGAAAAATCTCGACGTTTCGGCTCCTTTTGCGAAGCCATCTTCAGGAGAATTAGAAGGGAAATAATTCAGACTCGTGGCCTCAATCTGCCTACTCCACGAATCGAATTTAGGAGGAATCGGAAACAGTACGATTGCGTGGTCTCAACCTGCCTACTCCACTAACCGTATTGCTTCCTGTCAACTCTGAAGTCTCAATCTGCCTACTCTTCAGAGTCAACTGACTCCTGACACCGCCTGACACACATTAAGTTAGTGTGAGTATGATAGTATGAGCTAAATGTCATGATTCGCCTATTTAAAATAATAATATCGAAAGTACGTATACTAAAACATAGAGCATGCTTGACTATACAGTAAATATAGAAGGTAGTTCGACGCGCATAGATAATCAATATCGCGCTTAAAATAGGCGAATCATGACATTTCCCTCATACTGTCATACTCACACTTAGTTTGCGTCTGGCGGGATGTTTGGCCCATACCATCGGCCTGGCAGCTTGGATGAGGTATTGAAATGGTTCCCTGAGTATCATATATAAAAATCAAGTGTGAGAAAATAAGGTAATTAGGTCGAGTTTTTTT
>JARQZK010000861.1:142500-160000 GCA_030704885.1 Cynegetis impunctata
ATATATATATATATATATATATATATATATATATATATATAATATATATATATATATATATATATATATATATATATATATATATATTATATATATATATATATATATATATATATATATATATATATATATATATATATATATATATATATATTTATATATATATATATACATGGTCCGGCAAAATAAACAACCCATTTTAAATTGCTTCTAAAAATTTATTCAATTTAATAACTATACAAAAGAGCATGTATTCTTAAACAAGAAAGATGGGAGTTTATTATGCTTTGAAGATGGTGTGTCGCAAATGACCACCATTCGCGTCAATACATTCTTCTAACTGGTTGACGAATTTTTGCATAACGGTTTGAAGAACTTGCCAAGAAATAGCGTTGATTTCATTCGAAATATTTGTTTTCAGCTCCCTCAGATTTCTGGGTTTATTCGCAAACATTTTATGTTGTAAATAGCCCTAGAGAAAGTAATCTGGTGCTGAAAGATCCGGCGATCTTGCTGGCCAAGGAATGATACCATTCCTAGAAATTAGTCTGTTTGGAAAAGACTGTTGCAAAAGATCCATGCTTATTCTTGCCGTATGGCTTGTTGCGCCATCCTGCTGAAACAAGTAATGTCCAATTTAGTTTTGTATTTGCGGTAAGAAGAATGTCTGCAACATTTGAACATAGCGCACAGCAGTAACTGTTACTGTCTGACCATTTTCCTCAAAAAAATAAAGTCCAATTATCTTAGACGAGGAGATGGCGCACCATACAGTTACTTTGGGACAATGTAATGGACGCTGGTAAATTTCGCGTGGATTCTCTTGGACCCAATAACGACAATTCTGTTTATTTACATCACCGTTTATATAAAAGTGAGCCTCATCGCTCATAAAAATATTGTTTCAATACCTTGATAATTGGTATGAAGAAGGCGATAAAACTCAAGTCTATTAATCCTATCCTGATCATTTATTTCCTGAACTGTTGCGATCTTGTAAGGGTGAAAATTCATTTTCTTCAAAATTCTTCGCGTACTTCGCTCAGAAAAATTCAGAACAGTAGCATGTTTAACGACAGATTTTTTCGGACTAGCGATAATTGCATTTCTAACTTGGTTTTTGTTAAGTGCGTTGCAGACAGACCTTGGCCTTCCACTTGACTTCTTGTCTAAAACAGATCACCCTGTCCTCCATTTATGAATTCAAACTGTAATGGTCTTCCGCTGCGGACACTGTCGGACATTAATTTGACGTCGAAAACACCTTTGAACGGCTATTATGGAATTAAATCAATTCAATAAATTTCTCGACACAAAAAACGCGATGTTCTGTTAATCAACACGGGATTTTGAAAACTGTCAACAATTTTGACAAAATCTCTAAAGCCTACTTTTCCAAATAAAAATATCACCAAAGAGAATACTTGGTATTTTTTTGATATTAACGAAACAAAATAGGTAATACATTTTGTCGGACCTTGTATATATATATATATATATATATATATATATATATATATATATATATATATATATATATATATATATATATGTATTCCTCTATCCTCAAGAAATAAACGCGAAATGTTCGTATAGGTATCACTTAATACTGTGAAGAAACAAAATGTATGAGAAAAAGGGTTTTAATAAAAATTTATCAGGAACTTATTGACAAAAAGTATCTATTAATTGAAATAAACGTACTGATGATGGTGAATATTTCGATATCCACTGGAGTTGAATTTCTTCATAGAATCAATTGGCAATAAAGAAAGGTCAATCACCAGAGCTATTTTGATTTCCTATTTTCTCAGAATATTGAAAAAAGCTCGGTGGATAAAATATTCAGTCAAAATTAATCAAACGTTCAATATTTTCATATAAACTTCAGTTTCTAAGAAGCACTGAAATACTCAAATGATATAAAACTATCAGAAATTATGCTTTGCTTTCAAACCCAAACGATGTACTTAGCTAATGGGTATCATTCATTTAGGTTTTGAATATCAATTTATAATAGAATTAAATTTATCCATATTCAGGTTTCCCATTCATTCTGGGAACAAAATATAACTTGTTGATAAGACGATCTCAAAGGTCCTTGATGAATTAGGTAATTTCTCTTCATTGAAGGAAATGTGGGACTGATGTTTATGTCATAAGTAGTAATTAATTATTCGGATTTTGAAACTTTCCAAGAAAATCTGATTCTCTCGAGTTGCACGCAAAGTTTTCACTCATTTATTAACAAAAGACTGACATTCAAGTACGAAATCCTCTTCTTATAAGAATTATTCAACCTCATGCGAAAGCTGCAATATGGTTCTGCACCATGAGTACAAACAATAACCTATTATATAAAGATGATGAAAATTTATATAGCGAAAAACTTAATACATAGGAATTAAAATGTTAACTCCTTTGTGGCAGGAGTGTATAGATTCATTTAATCGATAATAATTTTACCGGGTATTTCTAAATATTGGAGTATACTTTGACGACAATTTATGATGGGAAGCGCAAGTAGCAGAAAAAAAAATCAGCAACAGCGTTTCACATATTAAGAATGATGAAAAGTCCATATTTTCAGGAAATGTAGCCTTATCAATTCACTTTGCTTATTTCCATTCAATAATTTTATATGGAATCCTGGTTTGGGTAACGTCAACTTTCCTACCCATCCGATTTGATTGTACTACAGAGAAAAGCAGTGAGTCTCTTTTGTTTTTCGAGGGAAAGGGAAAAAGCTAGCTTCTAAACAATTCAAAATACTCACGATCCCTTCATTTTATATTTTGGAAAGTATCACATATGTCTACATCAGCCAAACTCAATTTCCACTGAATGAAATATATCATGGCTTTTATACTAGAGACATAAAGCAACTTCTTATTCCTCTTCAATTGGAGACCGAAGCTATGTTATCTTATACCAAAGGAAATAAAAGCAACAACCAGGACCAGGGTCCGAATTTAAGAGTAAAATGAAAGATTTTGTTATTGAGTAGAACATTGAACACTATTGAACAGCTTGGATAAATTATTTGTATTATTTTAGTATGCTTTTATATGAAATTGTTATATTATATATATATATATATATATATATATATATATATATATATATATATTTTTATCTTTATATATATATCTATATATATATATATATGTGTGTGTATATATATATATATATATATATATATATATACTCCAAAACTCGTGATAGTTTACTGCAGTGACGCTGCAGTACTAACTATATCCACTGAGTCAATGAAATCGCTCGAAAAGATGCCCGTGACGTATAATATCAGCGTAAACGTAAAGGTTATGTAGCAACCTGTTGTTATCTTGGTTTGTTGTTTTTAATAGATTTTCATAATTAAATCGAGGATATTATTAATTTCTAAGCCATGGAAATGTTTGTGATCCCTGCTGCACCAAAACAAGCGAGGAAATCCTGTGAAACCAGCCAAGATCAATGACATTCGACAATTATTAACCAGGCACTTTGGAAATGAGTGGTGCGATTTAGAAGAATGCAATTTTTATAAAACTGTTGTTGATCATGCAATAATTTCTGACAATTTAGGACCTGAAGATGAGTGTGAATGTGAAAGTCATGAGGATGATCATGCAGTGAGAGTTTAAAACTTTTATCAAAACTATCGACAAAAATATCCACTACTTTAATCTTGAAAATTTTACCTTAAGTGATTTGTTTAACTTTTATGCTGCTCGTATTTTTTTGACAGCATTTTTCTTTACTATAAAATTATTTAAGAATATTTTTTTAACTTTACAATGATTTATATATTTTTCCTTCAAACTCAATATTCATGTGATCGATAATTACTCATTTGTTGCTGATTAACACAGATAACAGTTTTTCGTGAATTCTGAAAATTTTTCTAAAATGGATACAGTGAGTTTTGCAATACCACGCCTCATATATATGTGTGTGTGTATATATATATATATATATATATATATATATACATATATATATATATATATATATATATATATTATTAATATATATATGTATATATAATATATATATATATATATATATATATATTATATATATATATATATATATATATATATTTCTCCACGTATATTTTGGCCCCTAAGTCAAACTTGTTGGCTGAAATTTGTTGTCAGGTATTGTTTCTGAGGCAGAACTATGAAATTTTGGGAAATTCAGTAAATGTTTCAGCATGCTCAATTATCGGACAAGAGACTTCGGGGGGGTTCATGAGCGAAACTATTGCTATTTGGTGGTTTCAAATTTTTTCTCTCACTACCGTAACTTTTATCGAGAAATTAAAAGCGTTTTCGCAGGTATTCAAGCTTTGTACACCGTTCAGTCCCTACAAATTAACTTATGGAGTTGAAAAATTTATATGCAGAAAAAACAAAAATCAGAGAAAAATACGACCTAAGAAATGGAAGTCACTCTTTTTCATTCGTGTTTTGCTGAAAATAATAGCATTTTATAGCACATCATTGATTGGTTTATATATATAGATATATATATATATATATATATATATATATATATATATATATATATATATATATATATATATATATATATATATATATATATATATATATATATATATATATATATATATATATATATATATATATATATATATATATATATATATATATATATATATATAATATAAGATTATCGAAATTATTAACAATTAAGAAAAAATTCGAAAGCTGCAGCTCAAAACAAAAAGTGTAATGAAGAAATCCAATATATAATCTATTAAATTCGTTCACTGTTGATGGAGAAATTGAAATTTTGTACTTACTGAGGCTTCACTAACTTAACAGCTTATTGAATTCTGAGGGTAGGTCGTGAAAATATGTAAGTACATTGTTTTCCGTTCTGAAATATTTATGAACCTTCCATTTCTTAATTTTACAGTACATCTTCAATCGTATAATTCAACTTTTCCTTCAACAATCGATAGCAATATGCGAATTATAATTGCGAATCATAACATCCACGTAATTAGTTTTTTGGAAATGAATGAGGCTGAATTTATTTCATGTTTAAAATTTCATCTGTCCGACAGAATTCGACAGAAATTTTAGAGACAAAAATTACTAAATGAAAGTCATATTTGGAAGTACAAAACTTTCTTTTGATGATATATATATTGATAAGGTTTGTTTATTTGCAATATTATAATTGAAATATATGGTACAATATAAATTTAAAAAATTGATGAGGAAAGGAAAACTTCAATGAATTTAAAATAGATATTAATAAATGATAGATGGTTATAAAGTATATGTATATCTAATCAATGTTGAAATTTGAACATATGAGAAGGAAGAAGTATGTAAATTGTTAATTAATGTAATAATATTATTCAAATTTTAATTAATGTGAATTTAAATATGTTGAACTGATTTACAAGAAGACTAATGTAAATGTATTGATTATAAATGTTCAATATCAACTTTTAAAATCAAGAATATATGAGAAATCATTGTAGAATGTCAAAAACTTAAAATGTCATTAATCGTTGGAAATAAATATCAAGTAATTCAATAGGAATTCATGAAATATCAGAAATATAGGAGAATACAAGTAACAGAATCTTTGTAAAGAGTAAATAGAAGAAATTAATTCAAGTTAACAGACTTAATTTATGTAAAATACATATAATTATGAACATTTTATGTATCGTAGAATCAGCTAAATTTGAATATCAGATAATAAGTTAATTTCAAGTCATGGAAGATAGTTAATCATATATAGAGGTATTAGAGGTAATGAGTTAACTGTTTCAGATAAAAAATGGTGGTAGAATAATGTAATAAAGAAGAATTTCAAGTTAGAATAAAATTGATATATATCGAAATGTCAAATTTTACAAGAATAAATAATAACTTAATTAATGGACAGAATATTGAAAATTTTAGTACAAAATGATCATAATATTATGTAGGTGAGATTAACTAAATGATTTCAGTCCAAAAATATGTTTTTATTACAAATTTGTTAAAAAAACTAATCAAATGTCATTTAATTATTCAAAATAATCAAGTTAAAGTACTGAGTTTGAAAAATTTCAAGTAATCATAAATAAGCTGTTATAATTGAAATAATCAATTTCCAAAATTATTGTACATTTAATTAAATAGAATGATATAAAAATATGTACTGTACCTGTTAGTATAATATTTAAAATATGATCAATAATTACAAAAAGGAAATGGATACATTCTCGAAAAGACCACTAGGCAATTTGATATTTTAAAAATAATAGAAGTTTATATGAGGATGCATAACATCCGGCATCAGTTAGTTGTTATTTGATTTCCACGGGAGAACCTTCGTTGTTCAGAATCAGAATTCATTTGTTTTAGTCATCCATATTGTGAAATTAAAAGTATAAAGTGAAATTAAGCTGAAAATTGTAAAGAAAATTAATTGAAAGTGCAAGTATTGTAGCCATAAATACATACTTGGTGTAAATTCCATATTATTATTAAATTATGTAAAGTGAATGTTGTAACTGGCATCCACAATGGAAATTGTGAGGTTAAGAAGATACTAGTGATATAATTGGATGTTCATAGAACGAGTACGAGAGTAAAGATAGAAAAGAGTTGAGAAAAAGAGACAAAGAAGAATTTGTTGGACACAGAGAGAAGAAAAATTAACCAAGAAAGGACGTTAATTGTGAGTTTTTGAACATTAATAATATTGGCCAATATATCTCGTAAATATTTGCAAATATAAATATTAAAAAGGGATATAAGAATTAATATATATATAACAGGTACCATATTAGAATATTAAATAGTTATTGTTGTTGTTAATTTTAAATTAAATTTGTATTTGACAATCTAGGTTAATAAATTTATGAAATTTTTATAATTTTGAATTCATTGAAGTTTTAATTAATAGCTAAAATTATAGATGATAAATAGAATCAATTTCATTATAGGAGAACCTTCCCTTAGAACTAATAGCGTCGAATCAAACTAAAATAGATAAATATCAGTTTCATTTTTATTTCAAAATTATTAATAGGCGCCCAAATTAATTAAATCATAATAATTGACTCCATATCGTGGAGCTAGATAAAAATAACAAATTCATAATAATTGGCTCCACAACGTGGGGCAAAATAAAGTGTAAATTCATAATAATAATATATATATATATATATATATATATATATATATATATATATATATATATATATATATATATATATATATATATATATATTATTATTATTTTTCCAGCTTCGCTTTCATTTTGAATCACATTAATAGTCTGTAAAACATTTTAGGGAACGGTGATTATTATGAGGTGAAAAATTAAAGGTGTAATCTGAATTTTTCACCTGTCATCACCAGAATGCGTAGTTCCTGACATTTTTTAAATTGAGGAAAGTTGAATTGGTCTTTGATTGACATAAAAAT
This sequence comes from Cynegetis impunctata, assembly GCA_030704885.1. Classification (NCBI taxonomy): domain Eukaryota; kingdom Metazoa; phylum Arthropoda; class Insecta; order Coleoptera; family Coccinellidae; genus Cynegetis; species Cynegetis impunctata. The sequence continues at coordinate 149,970 of JARQZK010000861.1, forward strand.
TTCCAATATGATTCATTAACGGAACGAACGCCTTCTAATAATCGTAAAAATATATACTGAAGAAAAACTCGTTATTGATTTCAAATGGAATAACTTAGTGACCATTTGTTTTAAAATATATCAGTAAATTACAACATTATTTGAAAACTATTATTATGAATTTCAATAAACTAGTTAATTTCTCGGTTTTTTTGTTTAGTTAAATCAATTAAGCATTACAATTTCGCTATTTTTAAAATACAACTTGAAAATTTGACATTCTTGTTTTCTTTTGAAATTGGATTCCATACTTTTTTTTGTTACATTTAATTCAAGAGGAACTTTTATTCTATCAATTCACAACATTATTTCAAAAGGAATGATTCACTTTTTGTTATTTTAACAACCGTAATAAATTCCAACATTATCTTGTTCATGAACTCTATTTTCGTTTTTCTAATTTTCCTTTCATCAAAATCCATTTCATTTCAATCAAACAAAAATTTAATTGATCTTGCAGTCGACAAAGAATTTTTGAATGTGTTCAATTGAGAGCATAGTACGAATTCATTTTATCAAAGAATACGATGTATGACACATATTAATAGAAAAAAATGCTAATATATAGGGCAAGAAATATGTAAGACCCTGAACTCCTTATTGGGCAGAAAACAGAAGACCTACATTCTAACTATTCATAGAGACGAAGTAAAATTTTTTTCAGATTCAAAAATTAATATTTATTTACATTAAGAAGAAATATTCTATTAATTCAGAACGCTATTATAAAACTATCCTTACACTTCTTCGTTTGAAAGCAAATCTCACCAACATCCACATCGAGACATGAATTTTTATTTTTTCAATTTTTATTCATTTTGAATTGTATTACAGTGAATAAATAATTATTCATTTGCTCTGGCAGTAAAAACTTCATTTTTATTCAATTTTTGTTTATTTCAAATTATATCACACTAAATAAATGATTATGTATTCATTAGCTTTGGCAGTAAAATATCTCAAAATAATTCTACATAATACGTTCGATTTAGTAGTTTACAGAGTAAATACTTTAGTTTGAAGAGTGGATACATTTTTGGCGTTCAATTGTTTCAAGAAGCGAAGGTAAAATAAAGAAGCCAGAAATAAATAAAACTCCATACGCTTAATAGAAAAAGAAAACGAAATATCTTTTCAACCATTCATATACAACATAGCACACCTTTTCAATCATATCCTATATTACTTGCAGGCCATTGAATTAGAATTGACTTACCCCACGCCATTGAGAGGCAATATTTTAAAAGGGCCTAGAGATGAAAGATATCAAGTGATGCGATGGAATACGATCTGTAAATTAGGTATGCGTCTCTCAATTGAAAAAGGACGTTCTTTCATAGGCTATTTGATATATGTTGAAAAGCTCGTTGAATATTTATAGACTCTTCAAAACGTAAGTATATAAAGGAAATATCTAGAAGATACGTTTCAATTGATTTCTCTACTTTCAATTCAATAAGTTCAAATTTGGAAAAAAAATTTATCTACGAGTATATCCTACATTTCAGTCATATTCTCCCCGAAAATAATAGACTTATTGCGCTATATCAAAAGTTAATTGTAGACGCGGGAGTGGTTTTTGGGAAGGTAGAGGAGTTGAAGTGTATGAGCGGAAATGTTTCAAACCGGTTGCAAAAGATGTGAAAATTAATTATGAACAACATATTTGAAATTCTGTTTTATGTGGATTTTCCGGGGGTATATGGAGCTGCAAAATGCACCTTCAAACGAATATGGATCAAATGAGTTAAGAGTGTTGGAAATTCGAACGTAGACTAAGTTAGTGTAAAGAGATCTCTGGTAGTATTAACTTTTTTCCATAACCATAGCCATTTTTATGTTGAGATGATTTTGGAAAATTTTTAGGTTTTGAGTACCTTCACAGCTCCTCCAGATTTAGTTGGAGGGTTAAAATTTCATACGCCATTTTAATGAAGATATTTCATAAATGAGATTGAATCCTCGCTTAGCTCTTGGTGAAACATGATAACATATTATCAATTAAAATCAAATACTTGGCTTACTGTTTCACAAATATATGTTGAAAATTAATAAAAATTAACAAAAAGTTGTCAACATGTTTCGGGTAGTGAACCCATTCTCAAGACTAATACAGAACAGATGACAGCAAATTTATCTATAAAACTGAGGAAATGAGAGGGGACAAATGGAATTCTAATTGAGCATTCACTATAGGTTGTTGATTTTTGAAAGAGCTGGTTATCTCCAAAGCTTCTAAAAGATCGAGAAGTTTTCCTTTACTACCTGCATTTAAACATTTAGTTTTATCCATATCTATGAAGTGATTGTTATGAATGCAATGCTCGGAAAAATCAGTGGTATTCTTATTAAATAGAATTGACCTTCTATGTTCATCTACTCGGGTTTGTATTTTTCTACCCGTCTGACCGATGTAGAAGGCAGGACATTCACTACAGAAGATTTTATATATCCCGCTACTTTCTTCAAATTTATTCTTTTCCTTATTATTCACCAAAAGTGATTTGATATTTCTTCTATTGGTGCAAATAATTTTATTATCATTTTTCTTCAATCTACTACAAATTAGCTCACTAAGTCGTGGTATATAGTTAATAAAATGATATTTTTGTTCAGATCTCATAGCTGATGTGGGATAAATTGAATTTAAAAGATTTTTCTGCCGCTTTTTCCAAATAAGTTTATCTATTATGACTTCATAGTAACCGTTATTTAATGCTAATATTTTCAAGATATTAACTTCTTTTTTGAAATTTTCCTCAGACAGAGGAATAGATAGAAGTCTGTGTACAAAAAATGAAAAGCACAAAGTTTTATTTTCAACGGCTGACTACTATCATTGGGTGTTAATGTTGAATATATGTTAAATTCAATGGCATATTATATCAACAGTCAGACGGATTACCAATGGGGTCGCCGTTGTCACCTTTATTAAGTGAAATATTTATGTCTCACTTAGAGAATGAAATTTTCAACTCCAATAACATCTTGACAAACAATGCTTCTTTCTGGAGAAGGTACGTGGATGATATTTTTTGTATCTTGGTTGGTTCTGATAGACAATTGGATAATTTTCTGAAATATATTAACTCTTTTTACACATCTATTAAATTAACGAAAGAAATAGAAAACAAACAAAAAACTTTGAACTGTTTAGATCTCCACATTAAAAGGAATGGTGAAGTTTTAACATTCGATATATATAGAAAACCTACTTGCACAGACACATTAACAACCAATGATAGTAGTCAGCCGTTGAAAATAAAAATTAGTGCTTATCATTCCTTTGTACACATACTTCAATCTTCCCTCTGTCTGAGGAAAATTTCAAAAAAGAAGTTAATACCTTGAAAATATTAGCATTAAATAACGGTTCCAATGAAATCATAATAGATAAACTCATTTGGACAAAGCGGCAGAAAAATCTTATAAATTCAATTTATCCCACATCAGTTATAAGATCTGAACAAAGATATCATTTTATTAACTTTATACCACGCCTTAATGATCTAATTAGTAATGGATTGAAGAAAAATGATAATAAAATTATTTGCATCAATATATAAAGAAATATCAAGTCACTTTTGGTAAATAATAAGGAAAAGAATAAGGTTGAAGAAAGTAGCGGGATATATAAAATCTTCTGTAGTGAATGTCCTGCGTTCTACATCGGTCAGACAGGTAGAAAAATACAAACCCGAGTAGATGAACATAGAAGGTCAATTCTATTTAATAAGAATACCAGTGGTTTTTCCGAGCATTGTATTCATAACAATCACTTCATAGATATCGATAAAACTAAATGTTTTCATGCAGGTAATAAAGAAAAACGTCTCGATCTTTTAGAAGCTTTGGAGATAACCAGCTCTTTCAAAAATCAACAACCTATAGTGAATGATCAATTAGAATTCCATTTGTTCCCTCTCATTTCCTCAGTTTTATAAATAAATTTGCTGTCATCTCTCCTGTATTAGTCTTGAGAATGAGTTCATTACCCGAAACATGTTGACAACTTTTTGTTAATTTTTATTAATTTTCAATATATATTTGTGAAACAGAAAGCCAAGTGTTTGATTTGAAATGATATTTCATCTTTTTTCGTGGTTCTTCAGGATTTGTGCACCTCTACGGCTAAATCAGATTGACTTATAAAGTTGAGAACTTGTATGTGAAAAATATCAAAAATGAAAAAAATGGGAGCTCAGCTTTAGTGCTCCCGCGTTTTTTTCGTTAGGCGATCAATAGCCAAATACTTTTAATCAATTTAAACACAATAAACTTATCTAATTTTTGAGAATTCATATACTCTATTGCTATTAAAATCTTGTTTTCATCACCATAAATAATTTCACTATCGGCAAATCAATCAATTTTTTTATAAATTTCGTTATATTTTCCTACTCTCTTTGAGTTTACTGCAATTTTCTCTTTTAACTGACTCAAAGAAAGTTCAACAAGAAAATGATGTTTTTATAAATAATTATATTAAAAAAATTAAATAATAAGAAAACAACTTGTCTAAAAACCACAAAATGAAAATAACTTTTTATTCGACTAGTTTCGCCTGTTACAGCATTATCAAGACTGAATACATAATTGCAAAGACATCGCTTGAAAATATATAAGTATTTCGGTTCGGTACCTGGGGGTGGTAAAATGTAATCGATGGGTCCAAGTTATCAGAGATTTAACAGTGGGGAGTGGTTTAAGTCTAACTGGTCATTAAAGAAAGGAATGTAAATTATGGGATTTTTGGATCTTGTTTTATTTCCATGGCTTCCAGGAAGTTCTCTATCATACCTTTATCACAGTAATGAAGAATTTTTTTGGTTTGAAAAAGAGGGATGAGATGTTATGTTTTTTTTTGACTCTAGATGTTCCTAAAATGCCGATTGTCCGTTTTTTAGATGTTCTTTTAGCCTGGTTTCAAAACATCTCCCGCCTGACCTATATATGTTGAATTACATTCTTCACAGTCCATTCTATAAATTCCTCTTCTCTTCATTGGATCGACTTTTGACATTTTGTTTTTAAAAATCATTATTTCCAATCTGTTGTTACTCGAAAAATTTGTATTCAAATATTTATTTTTAATGAATTTAATGATCTTTGAAGAGGGGATGTGCGTATAAGGGATGCTCACAAACTTTTGTACATTTTTTGTTATTGCAGTATGGTCCATATAATTTCAAATTGATAAAATGTTTCTCTTTTTTTCGAAATTAAACTATTTATTATTTTTAGTGGAAAATCATTATTAATACCTATCGCGCGAATCACGTCAATTTCTACCATAAGGTCTTGTTTTGATAAAGGAACCGAAAAAGCCCTGTGAATCATTGAGTTAAGAGCCGCGAGTCGATGGCTAATTGGACTGAAAGAATTATAACTTATGATGGCGTCTGAGAAAGTAGGTTTCCTGAATATTCTATATGAAAATTTATCCTGTTGTTTCGATATTGTTAGGTCGAGAAAATTTAACGAATTATTTTGTTCTGTTTCTACTGTGAACTTGATCTTATCATGTATTGAATTTAGATATGTTAGGTATAATTTAATATGTCGGTCTGTCCCATTGAATCCAACCAAGATATCATCCACATAGCGGTACCAAAAAATAATATGTTTTTTAGATAGGTCTGATTCTAATATTGTGGTTTCCATGTTGTCCATGAATATGTCTGCTATTAACGGGCTGAGGGGAGGACCCATAGGAAGACCTGAATTCTGTAAATATATTCTGTTTTTGAATCTAAAAAAGTTCTGTCTCAAAACAACATTAAATAATGTTGAGAATTCTGTTTTTGTTGCTGGAAGAGTTTTTTGTTTTTCTAAGATGTTTTCAATTAGAGGTATACACTCTTCCGTAGATAATAATGATTTTCCACTAAAAATAATAAATAGTTTAATTTCGAAAAAAGAGAAACATTTTATCAGTTTGAAATTATATGGACCATACTGCAATAACAAAAATGTACAAAAGTTTGTGAGCATCCCTTATACGCACATCCCCTCTTCAAAGATCATTCAATTCTTTAAAAATAATAATTTGAATACTGCTTTTTCGAGTCACAGCAGATTAGATAGAATGATTTTTAATAACAAAATGTCAAAAGTCGATCCAATGAAGAGAAGAGGAATTTATAGAATGGACTGTGAAGAATGTAATTCAACATATATAGGTCAGACCGGGAGATGTTTTGAAACCAGGCTAAAAAGACACCATCTAAAAAACGGAACAATCGGGCAATTTAGGGGAACATCTAGAGTCAAAAAAACCATAACACCTCATCCTCTTTCAAACCAAAAATTCTTCATTACTGTGATAAAGGTATGATAATGAACTTCCTGGAAGCCATGGAAATAAACAAGATCCAAAAATCCCATAATTACATTCTTCTTAATGACCAGTTAGACTTAAACCACTCCCCACTGTTAAATCTCTGATAACTTGGACCCATCGATTACATTTTACCACCCCCAGGTACCGAACCGAAATACTTATATATTTTCAAGCGATGTCTTTGCAATTATGTATTCAGTCTTGATAATGCTGTAACAGGCGAAACTAGTCGAATAAAAAGTTATTTTCATTTTGTGGTTTTTAGACAAGTTGTTTTCTTATTATTTAATTTTTTTAATATAAATATGAACTACCACAGAGTTGATTCATCGTCCATCGAATTTATTTTTATAAATAACTTTCATAGATTTGATTATTATTCTTGTGTGAACATGAAAGCGTGCTTTGTATATATTCGAAAACGAACAGAATCACAAATTTTATTTCTGAAGCAGAGGAAACGTTTGATGCTTTCAGTGAGTATCATCAATTTCAGCAGGTGACAGTATTATATTGTTCAGCTAATTGAATTATAGCTAGGAGCACGCTCACCCTGATAAACAATGAAGCGGACAAGAAGATGGAGGACTTCCTTATTAGGAACCGTTTTTCTGAATTCAACAAATTATAAACCTGATTCGTTAGAATAAATAATATCATTTATATTAGCTTAGTACGATACAAGAATTCTCTTCAATTTTTTACACTCTCAAATATTTGCTGATGTAAAAAAGAAAGTTACTCCAATTTATTATGATATTTTCAAACCTCTTCATCGAGTATACCATTATTTTGCATGGTATGCTCCTCATAATTATCAAAAACAAACCACTTATATTCAAAATATCACTAAATCCATAAGAATCAGAAATAAACCAGCTGATCATCGTTTTTCAATACTCTAGGCTCAAGAAAATCAGAGATTACATACAAAATACTTGTGAGTTATTACAACCAAGACTCTTGTTGGATTAAAATGGGTAACAGTATCATTTTTTCTTATTCATTGAGTTATTCTCAAAGTGTTTTGTTATTTCATTAAGTAAGAATAATAGTTGATGAAATCCTTCGTTATTACGTGATAATTTAACATGCTGTACAAAAACGAAACTTGAATTTACTAAGCTTATTATCACAAAAAAATATAATGTGATAATGAGCGTAGTAAATTCAAGAAAGAATAAATTGTGAAAGTGAATCAGTAGAAATTGAAGACATTGAAGATGAATTCAGGTAAGTACCACTATTCGTAAATTTTATTAATATGATTTATATAAATATATAGATATGAGAATACTATTAGTATATTATAACAGAATATGTTAGATTTTGAAGTGGATAATCCACTATAATATTCATAGTATTTATTAGAGTAATAATAATAATCAGGTATAGAAATGAAGAATTGAAGGAATTTTTTTTTTATTTCAAAAGATATAGCGATTTTAATATGAAAAATTCTGACAAATACAGCTTTTGTAACGATTTTTTTCTAATGAATTCGATTTGAAAACTAAGAAAGATTCAGAAAAATCTACAACAAAATACAATACCACTATCGATGCAGTTTTTACGAGACATTCACATTAAATTTGATTGCGAGCATATTTGTTCCACTTTAATTACCTGCAACTAATCATTACCTAAGAAATCACATTCCCAACCAATATATGAGACGGAGAACAGGAGTAGAATATGTTGTAGAATATATTGCAAAACAAATGTGGAGATGTGCTGGACATGTTGCTTGACAAGACGAGTTAAGATGGTCGAAACATATTCTCAACTGAAAAACAAGTAAGCAAAGCATATGAAGTGTCGGAAGACCACCAAGAAGATAGCAAAACGACATCAGAGAGGTAGCAGGAAGAAGATGGCACCAACTGGCGCTAGATAGAGTCCTATGAGAAGTACGAGGGGAGACCTATGTCCATGAGTGGGCAATTAGAGGTTGCTAAAGAAGAAGAATCATTACTATACTTTAGTGAATTGTTTTAGTTCATTATTGGATATCGTCGCATTATAAATAATAAAAGGTTGTTTATGTTTTCATAACTTGATGAAAATTTTTGAATTGAAATATAATCATCATAAGTCTCAAACATTGTTAGTTTATTATAACGTGTGTGTTATTCAGTACTTATTTTATAGCGAAAAGAACTAAGTTCCAATTTGAGTCCTACGCCTTCTCTCATCGTTTTAATATGTGACACTTTGTTTACTCTATGGACCTACAGTTTAACGACTTATGGGATAACCTACTTATTTTTAATAGAATCACTAAAACTAATAGTAGACAGAAACTTGTATGTCTAAAACAGGTTTCGAACGAAGCATGTCAGCTTAACAGACGGTACCTCAACCTCTGCTTCAAACGGCAAGAGTATAAGAAACTTTCTTCAAAGAAGCGCACCTCAAAATAACTTCATTAATACTCATATACTAAATATATGCATTATATTATTCAACACCGAACTATATCTTACACTTGAAGAGTCATTGAAGCATTTTGCCTTATATAAAAAACACTGATCCAGATATGAATGAAATCGTTTTTCAAATATGAAAAAAACATTTATGTATATTATATAAATATATATATATATATATATATATATATAAATATATTATATATATATATATATATATATATATATATATATATTATATATATATAATATATATATTATATATATATAATATATATATAATATATATATATATATATATATATATACTATATAATATACATTATATATATCATATATATATATATATATATATATTATATATATAGGTATATTATATATATATTATATATATATATATATAATATAAAAATATATATATATATATATATATATATATATATTTAAATATACATATATATATATATATATATACATATATATATATATATATATATATATTATATATATATATATATATAATCTCTTGATAATTATTAGCAATAACAGGCTGGTTGAATCTTTAAAAACTCGATTTTATTAAAAAGTTGGACGTTTCACTATGATATTCGTAATTGAAATTTCTTTGACATTTATTGATTTGAAAAAAATTTGAAAACAACAAGGTTGCTTTGTCTTGCTAATTATTTTATTATATGCTATTCAGTCTAATATTAACATTCAAAATTGTTATCATTAGATGGTAAGGGAAACCAAAGAAACTTTTACCTACGTAATGTTTGAAAATAAAAATAATAGCGGTACTATTTATCTAACAACAAAGAAATTAGTCATGGGAAAACATTGAAGATGTGGAGTAGAATTATGGTATAGCACATTTATATGGAAGCAGCCGTTGACACGTGTTTCGGACTCTTTGGTCCCTCATCAGAACGGCGTAGCCAAGCATTGGATTGAAAATTTGAAGATGAAAATAGTACAACAAACAAAATCCTCTGAGACGGAAGACAATCAATCACACACATTGTGGTTTATTGTTTGAACTCTCCGGTATGGGAGATTTGGTCAAACTTTGCCACGGAGAGGCGATCAATGCTATCCGCGAGAACTAAGAACGAGTAAATAACAATAACAAAGAAATTAGTCGCGGGAAAATATCAAATAGGTAGAGCAAAATTATCGTATAGTTCGTTTATATGGAAGTAGCCGTTTTTAATGAA
>JARQZK010000861.1:165000-186644 GCA_030704885.1 Cynegetis impunctata
TGAAACATATTTTGTATGTTGTGTCTATATTTTGATGAAAATAATTTATTTTTAATAAATAAATAACGGTTTCCCATTTGAGATGAAAATTTTCAAACAGATATCCAAGATGCTATGTTATATGTGTTTTAGTCTATTAGATTCAATAATCTGATTTCATTGTCTTGGATATATTCTTCCTACATGAATTTGAATACGATACGTTCCATTTCTTCAGTTCTTCTACTTCCAAAACGTAAGTAAAATCTTTGTTTCAATAGTTATTTCATGTTTAATTCAAACTCTTTTTTATGTTGTTGATATTTATGTGCTTTCAGTCCCTCTCAAATTCAATGGATTAAAATAGTTTTCACCATTGAGAATCAATTTATACTACTAAAGAAATTCTTTAATATATGTTCCTCATAGATAATTAGAACCTAGTTCACACGAGATGCTATAAAATAACTGCTTCCACAAAAAATTTAAAATATAGCTGCGAACATATATTATTCATTTGTCAACACAGTGATGTTAATCTTTCCACGGAAGAACCCATATTTATCGTAGTCTGATTTGAACTTCAGTTCCCAAACTATGCTGTTATAGTATTTTAGTACATTGATAAGCAACTAACTATTCCATACCGAAAACGGTACGGGAAAATTTTTGACGGCCTCGGCCATCAAAATCGGTCCCTACCGATATTTTGTACACATCTTATACAGTAAATAAATACACGCAAAAAACCAACTCATATTAAGAACATTTATCAAATATGTCATTATACAATTATTGAACATAGACTGAACTCTACCTGAAAAGTCATTCAGTTTTTCACTTCCCTTTTTAAATTTCATAGGCAATAAAGTGGTTATCAAAAATTGTTATGAACTTCCAATAAATAATTAAGAATAGTGTAATTACCAAAATAATTCCTTTCATTGTAGAAAAGCGTGGGGTGCTTGGAGTAAATTGTTATGATATTTTAATGGCAGACATTGGTAAAAGTAGAGCTATTATAGGATTATGTATCTTAAAATGCAAGCTACACTTTTTTACAATAAAAGAAATTTTTTTTCTGTAAGTTACACTATACTGAAATTTGAATTTATTGATAATTATTTCCTACTTTTTAGTTAGCTTTACTATTAAAGCATATTTTTTAGATTTTTTTCGAACTATTATATATCTCATACTTTTCAGTTCCGTTATCTACAACAGCCTGTTTTTTTAGTTTTTCCAAACTATTATTTATTTTTCACTTTTTAGTTCGATGTTCAACAAAAGCGTGTTTTTAATTTTTTTTTTAATATTATTTATCTCTGGTTTCAAAATTTTAAATTGTTTTTAAACGCGTACTTTGTACAATGATACTATCGAGTATCGGATTTGAAAAATCGCTAATTCTGAAGTTTTTATCAATTATTTAATAAGATATAATCATTGATGAGAGTGTGCAAAGTTTCAAATCAATCCGACATTTTGAAGGCAGTGAAAATCACGTTCAAAGGTTACGTTACAAAGAAGCATACATAACAAGCTAATAAAAGCGTGTTCAAAATCCTCAATTATGATAATTTTGATTGCAATTTCAGAAAAAATAGTACGTTAACTTCGTAGTGAGAACACATTCCCAGACTTTGATGCTTGTTTGCCGAGGCGTTTTCACGTTGTCGTCCGAGAATGTATTGCTTTTACTACTAAGTGGTACTCAATATACGATTCTCTCAAATTTATTCATGAAACATCAAAAATAATTTATATGACAATATATATATATATATATATATATATATATATTATAATTATATATAAAATATATAAATTTATATATTATATATATATATATAATTATATATATATTATATATATATATTATATTTTATATATATATACATTGTGATTCATAATACGTGTAAATATTTTAACGGGAGAATTTTTGAGCCCAAAATATGAAGATCTCACCCAAGTTGCTCATATAAAATTTTTCTCCTTACTGAGTTACAGGGTGTTTTATTTCGATTATTAAAAATGAATTTTTTTATTACTTCAATGCTGCTTGATATTTCTTTATGTATTTTGGCAGTAAGTTAAAGTAGTTTGGGCACATCAAATAATAGTAAAGAAAGACTTCTCGCTATCACCAGTGGCGTACGGCAGGGGCACGGTAAGAGTTCTCGTTTCCTAAATTCTACGCCATGGCAGAATTGGCATTTTAGTATAATTTTTCGATTCTCCTTATTTTCTCTGTAAATAAGGTAATTTTTTTTCGTAACGCTAGAGCCACTATTTTTTCGAGATATTTAACGTTGAACATATGGCTGCACAATTCCTTTGATTTTTATGTACGAGTCATATCGGGTTTTTTGTCATACGATTGCATGTATTTAAATTGAAAAAAAAAATTATTATATTTTTTTTATATTTATAATAATATTAACAAACAATTTAAAACATAACAACTACAAAAATATCCAGCGCTACATAAAAAAAGTTCAAAATAAATACTTTAAAATATGAAGATCTTCTTTACAAATTTTGGAAGAATATCAAATTTATGAACAAAACTTAAAAAACAATTTACAACAAATGTTCTCAATGTGATCTCCGTTTACCTCAATAAGTTTTATTCATTCTTTCGTTGAACGATCTTCTAACTTTAAAAAATATATTTGGCTGATTCGCCAATAAAATTAGCGGAATTTACAATTTTGCTGCCATAGTTCCTGGCCGAGTCATTATTGTTTGGCGCAGTATACCAGTGGATTTCATATGCCCCCAGAAATGAGAAATCTAATGGATTACAATCGGGACTTCGAGGCGGCCAACGGAAATTCATTACCTCTGCCAATCCAACGATGAGGGAAAATTTATTATCTAGATAATTCCGCACTATTGATGTATAATGGGTGGTGCTCCCATCGTGCATGAACCACATGTCTCTCCTTTGGTTAAGTGGCATTGTTCTAGCTCATCGAAAAGTTTAGTTTGTAGAAACTCAAATACGAATTACCATTTAAATTTTCAGGTAGTTCATATGGACCTATCAAACGGTCTCCGAGTATACCGCACCAAACATTAATTTTAAACTCGCGTTGAAAATGTGACTCACAATATAAATGAGGATTTTCAGTATCTCACTGTGGCTATTCCTCTCCAGTTAAATATTCCTCTCTCGTGTACAAGTAGCTTTCGTCGCTAAAGATAACATTTTTCATAAAAGTTCAGATTTTCATTTTTTTTTATTTGCATCGACTGAGCGAAATTCAATCTTGCAGGAAGATCTCTTGGTAATAAGTTTTGTACTGGAGTAAAATGGTAAGGTTTCAAATTTCCCTTTTTCAGTATTCTAAAAACTGTAGATTGGCTTACCCCAGTATTGAAGATAAGCGACGAGTGCTAAGTTGTGGATTTTCTGCAATTCTCACTAATATGTCATCTTCCCTGATCTACAGAAATATGTTTAGGTCTGGCCCCACATCACGTTTTGGCTTGAATTGTCGCAGTCTCTCCTAATCTTCTAAAAAAATATTGCGAAAGGTTTGAATGATTGGGCTGAACTCTATCTGGATACATTTCTCCATATCTTTGAGTAGCAGCAAGACAGGAATAATTTTTTGTGCTTAAAACACAAAGCAATCGCGTCATTTCAGTATTACAAAATACATTCAGGCCGTCCCTGCATCTTTCCAACTTAATCTGCTTTTAAAAAATTTATAACAGTCAACAATCTCATAGATAATATTGTCAACAAACTGTCAGTTGTGACACCATCCTACTAGATCAGAAATAATTATTTAAGACTTCCTCATATCTATTTCCAAATAAATGTGAACTGCATCTATTATGACATTAGACACATGCCGATAATAATTACTTAATTAACAATTCTATTACAAAAACACCAACATGATTGATACATAATATTAAATCAAAGTAATTATGCAGCCATTATGTTCAACGTTAAATATGCTCGAAAAATAGTGGCTATACTCCCAAACGAGAAATACTAGCCAGGAACTATGGCAGCAAATTGTAAATTCCGCTAATTTTTTTGCGAATCAGCCAAACATATTTTTTTTAAAGTTAGAAGATCGTTCAACGAAAGAATGAAAAAACTTATTGAGGTAAACGGAGAGCCATATTGAACATTTATTGTAAATTGTTTTCAAAGTTTTGTTCATAAATTTGATATTCTTCCAAAATTGTAAAGAAGATCTTCATAATATAAGTATTTATTTTGAACTTTTTTATGTAGCGCTGGATAATTTTGTAGTTGTTATGTTTTAAATTGTTTGTTAATATTATTATAAATATGTAAAAAAAATACCTAATAATTTTTTTTTTCAATTTTAAATACATGCAATCGTATGACAAAAAAACCCGATACCGACTCGTACACATAAAAATCAAAGGAATTGTGCAGCCATATGTTCAACGTTGAATATCTCGAAAAATAGTGGCTCTAGCGTTACGAAAAAAGAATACCTTATTTACAGAGAAAATATAGGAAATCGAAAAATTATACTAAAATGACAATTCTGCCAGTGGCGTAAGAATTTAGAAAACGAGAAACTCTTCCCGTGCCCCTGCCGTACGCCACTGGTGATAGCGAGAAAGTCTTCTTTACTATTATTTGATGTGTCCCAAACTACTTCAACTTACTGCCAAATATCATATAAAGAAATATCAAGCAGCATTGAAGTAATGAACAAAATTCATTTTTAATAATCGAAATAAAACACCCCTGTAAGTCAGTAAGGAGAAAAAATTTTATATGAGCAAATTGGGTTAGATCTTCATATTTTTTGGGCTCAAAATTCTCGACCGTTTAAAATATTCACACGTATTAATGAATCACCCTGTATTAGTATATATATATATATTATATATATAGAATATATATATATATATATATATATATATATGATTAGTATATATATATATATATAAATATATAAATTGTATATATATATATTATATGTATATATATATATATATATATATATATATATATATATATATATATATATATAGGGTGCCCTAATTGCAATGGGCCACTATTGCTATCTCGGTAACTATAAGAACTACAAGATTGGTCAAATTAGACAAAATGTGCAGTTTTTGGAGGAAATTGAAAATCTAGTTTTATATTTGAAAAAAAAAATTTATCTCGAGGTACGGGGGTTTTTCGAAAAGTTGCTCAAAACTACTTCGAATATCTCAAAAAGTATAATATTTAAAAAAAATTAGTGAAGGTAAAAATATTCGCATTTCAGACGTTGTTCAATTAGGTATTGTTAAAGGAAATTTGGTTAGTCTAGTTTCCGAGATATTACTATCAACTTACTTTTTTGAATACGGACCAGTATTTTTGATTCCATTTCTCGAGAAAATTTTTTTTCTGATTTTAACGATGTATCACATGTTCATATTTGTTTGCGTTCTAATGATAAAAAGACAAAATTTGAGCTGAATTAAGTTTTATAAAAATGAGAACATCAGAGGTGACTTAGACTACAATTAAAATAATGACCTATTTTAATAATATAACAGACTGTTGCAACGTGTAATGAAAGAAACTATTTATTAAGTTTTTAAACATCCAAACTTTTCACCATTTAATTAAATTCAAGTTATTTTATATACTCATTATTATTTCAACATATTTTTGTCAAACTAAATCAACTTACTTATACAAATGCTGCAAGCAGAGGCGCGCTCTTTTTGTTATTTCATTTTGGATTTTGCCTAGCATCATATGGGTGATTTGATTACAGGCTTGACTTATTCTATAAATTAGGTCGTCAAAATCGAAATTATGACGACGCAAAATTTTCTTAGCCGAATTCTTAGATACCCCCGTTTCTTTTTCTATTTATCTCAAAGAGACTTCTCCCTTAATGACATTCTTGTACTGTACATAGCCTTAAAAATTTATAGCTCATTCATATCTGATAGTATATTCCACAAACCAAGCCCAAAAATAATCCAGTTATCCTAAAAATTCAAAAGAAAATGTCGAAATCTTTAAAAAGCTGTACAATCATAAAATACCAACCAATATTCGAAAAGGTAATTAAAAACCGTCTTTCCTATTTATAAAAATTACCTTTGCCAAATTTCAAAGTGGATAATACACACCTAATACATTTGTTTCAACTTCCCCATTCTCTGCCATTGCAGTTGTTTCCCGTTTTCAAGGATTTTTGAATGATCCGTATAGTAGAAATTTTGCTCTAGTATTTTGTTTCGATTCGGTGAGCGCCTTTCGGGGTACAAATTTTGATACATTTGAAGGGATCTTTCAGCACAAAAAATGAAATCTAATTTTTCACAATTGGAAATCGCTGCCATATTTATTTAAACTTATCTTGACACATGTATTACAGATCATAGGCTTGTATAAGCAATAATTGTTTCTCTTTGCTCTATGATTAAACCTATGATGAACTGACAAAAGTGCCAAAAAAGCTAAATACCAGTTTTTACCATTGAAATACAAACGAATATGGACATGTAATACATCGTTGAAACCATAAAAAAATGTATTATTAATATAAAAAACTTTGTATAGAGTGTATAAATCAATTTTATTTATTTAAATTAGCAGACGGTTTCTGAACATATTTGTTCCATCTTCAAGTGCCCACCGTGAAAAGTAAATAACTCTAATTGAAACTAAATTAAATTAATGTAAATTGTAAATTTATGTTTAATTAAAATTGGTTCTTGAAATTTGGGAAAAAGGGTTCATCACTTTAGAGTACTCACTTTTGTCCAGGTTTACAGGAAGGTATCAACAGAAGAAACAGAAACAAGACATAAAACACACAGAGGTTCGGTTAAAATATTAAGGATTCATCCAGTGACTCAATCACAATGGTAAAACTAATATAGATAAATTAAATAAAATTGTTTGAGACATGGCCCGGGGACTTTGTCCCTTCCGCCAATTGCCTTATCAGTCAACGTCCAAAATAAACACAACACATCAACCGCAAGGCATGCAAAACAAACTAGATAATGAAAACTAAGGCGACCATACCTGACAAAAACGAAATATTAAGGTTAAATGAAGGGTAAAATCGTGAAAACATCTAAAGCAAACTTTTATGGACAGCGGAGTGAAAATTCCTGTTAGTTTTAACCTGAGAATTTCAAATACAAAGATCATTACTGTATGACGTTCTTTTGGAGATCCTCCAGTGTCTTCAACCGACAAATCCAGTCTAAGAAAATTTCGTGGTCACTAATTTGGTGTAATAATTGCCCTAAAGAGTGTTGCTAATCTGGACTGTAAGATTTATGATTTATGTCAAATTTTTTAAATGATTACCGAAAGATTGAAGTATCTTTCGGCCCTTAGTTTTCAATTATCTAGTTTGTTTTTGCTGGCGCTTGGGTTTGGTGGTGTTTGTTTAATTTTGACGTTGACTGAATAGGCAATTGCCGAAGACAAGTCCTGCCATGTCCAATTTTATTAATTTAATTATATTATTTAGCCATGTATTGGGTCACTGGATGAATCCTTAAATATTGGTTAGAACCAACTGTGGTGGTTTTATGTCTTGTTTTCTGGTTTCTTCTGTTGATACCTTGCCGGGTTAAGCCTGAACAAAGTGAGTACTCTAAATTGATGAACCTTTTTCCAAATTTCAGAACCAATTTTATTAACATAAATTTAATTACATAATATTTAGTTCAATTAGAGTTTTTACTTTCAGGTGGCACTGAAGATGACAAATATGTCGAAAGCGCTCTGCTAATTTAAATAAATAAAATTGATTTATACACTCTATACAAAGTTTTTTATATTAATAATTTTTTATACACAAGTGTATTCAGCTCACTGCATTAATTAATAATAAAAAAATGTTTCTTTTAGAAATTGGAAAAAAAAATGCTGGTTCGTATTTAACAAACAAAGTTGATAGTGATATCTCGAAAACTAGACGTAAAAAATTTTCTTACAAAATACTAACTTGTAGTAGGTACGTCTAAAATGCAATTATTTTGTCCTTCACAATTTTTTTTAAAAATTTTATTTTTTGAGATATTTGATAAAATAGTTAAGAGCAATTGGATTTTCAATTTCCCTCAAAAACTGCTCATTTTGTCTAATTTGACCAACCTTGTATTTATTATAGTTACCGAGATAGCAATAGTGTCCCATGGCAATTAGGACAACCAGTATATATATATATATATATATATATATATATATATATATATATATATATATATATAATATATATTATATATATAATATCTATATATATATATATATATATATATATATATATATATAAAAATATATATATATATATATATATATATATATATATATATATATATATATATATATCATATATACTCAGTCATGAAAAAGAGTTCACTACACAAAACATGTTGACAACTTTTTGTGAATTTTTATCAATATTTAATATATATTTGTAAAACAGTAAGCCAAGTGTTTGAGTTGAATTAATAATATATATATATATATATATATATATATATATATATATATATATACCCAGTGTTTGATTTGAATTATAATAATATATATATATATATATATATATATATAATATATATATATATATATATATATATTGTATATATATATATATATATATATATATATATATATATATATATATATATATATATAATATATATATAGATATTATAATTATTACTGTCCTATCAAAAATACCTGGACATATGACCCAAAGGATATTTTTTAGTAAATTTATGATCCACAAATCTTGAAGAATCCATCTCTCTATAACTAGCTTGTAGCAATATATCGAAACGATTGGCTTTTCCTCCCCTGGGATCTGTCAATCTGTATTTGGCAGATCAAGAAATATGTTTCATTCGGTCGGATGCTACTGCAAATATTGAACACGTATCCACTTCTTTTACGAACATGGTTTCTATGCTTTTGACATGAAATATATATATGTACAAGAGTTGAAATTGAAATATATGTATTTGCTTATGTATAAATTTTACACATCGTTGTTTCAAAACGAATGAACTGAGAGCTAAAATTTCAACGTTCAACCTAATTTTAGTATATGAATATGAACATACATTCAAAAATACGTGAGCAGAAGAGCTCTGCCACTAAGGTCATATTTTTCCATCATTTTGGTTTTTCTGCGTTCAAATTTTTAACCCTTTTAGTCAATGGTAGGAAGAATGTTAAATCATTCAAAAAATATGAAATAAAGTCCTTTATTATTATTATTATTATTATTAAGTGGTTGTGGTTGAGAAAAAAAGTTGAAACTACCAAAGGGTACTTTCCTTACACTAATTTAATTCAAGCACGAAAATTCAACCCGAAGTCGATGTGAAAGAATTGTAGAGTTGATCAAATCCTTAAGAATCCTGTGCAAACATAAAATCTGTTCATTAAAATGACGGAGGTAAAGAAAATTATTCAAAATCAACAAAGGAAAGTTTTCTACCATCAACGCAATCTGAGTATGATTTTGAACTTTTTTTTAGCTCAATCTTAACAAAAAATAACAAAGCGAAAAAATTCAAATATAAAAATGGCGACGAATTTGAAACAAAATTCATACCACCAAATGGCACTCCTTGAACATCAACTCAAACTACGAACATAGGAGGTTCGAGGGTGGAATAGTTCTTCGTACTCCCTCACCAAACCCTTAGCTGAATTTCAAACATAAAAAACTCAACAATCGAAGTAAAGCCGGTTAGAACGAATGTTTTATATAAGTAATTATAGTTGATGGAATCTGTCTACGAGATAATTCAACATGATGAACAAAAACAAAACTTAAATACACTACGTTTATAATCACAAAAATTCTTTGAAAAATATAAAACTTGCAATATCAATTTCGGTCACTAGACCAGCGTCGGGTAGATTGAGTTAAATCTTCTAACTCAATCTGCTCGTTTTATTACGGGCATTTATATTTTTCAAAGTATTTTTGTGATAATAATTGTTCATTAATAATTATAGTTTTCAATTAAATTGCAACATCATAACTTAATTAACATTCATTGAGTGATGGCAAAATTCCCTCCTTGATATATCTTCGTGGACCCCAATCGTCACATAATTACCACATCGCTAATCAAATGATAAAGAACTGAAGAAAGTTATATTTGCATCACATACTTCCATGAACATAGTTGTTTGGAAGTAAGGTTTATTCATAGGTCAAATTCATAGTTAAAGCAAAGTATTAATTCGTACTCAATATGAACTATTTATATTTTTTTCCGTTTTCTCAATGGAATTAGAATGAAGGAAGTATAAACAGAAACATATTTCATTCGTTAGAATATACCCACTAATTCCACCATTCCATTGAAATAATAATCAACCTCAAAGTTTTAATGGAAAATAAAAATTACAATTATCATGAAAAAGCAACAGGTTTTCGAATGAATGTGTCAGAAATAAAAAAATTAACTTAGTCCATTATACTGCAACGATGTCTGACGTATAACCAGTGCATTATAATATCTCGAAAAGTATCACATTTTTGATGGTCATTGTGTTTGAATACTGGATTGCATATTGTATATTTTCAAAGCACGTCAACATCAAATATCATTTGTTGCTTAGTATACTAAGAGTTTTTTTGCTTGATAACAGAATCTATTCTACTTGATGAATTTTGTCAACAAAGATCTTCAGACGATGATGGTCTGCAGAGAACTTCTTAAAAGATTGCGACCTTAGTTCCACTCAAACATTGAATTTATTATTTTAAACTATTATTGAGCTTCAGTCAATATCCAAATTAGAGCTAATTTTTTTG
Source organism: Cynegetis impunctata (assembly GCA_030704885.1). Classification (NCBI taxonomy): domain Eukaryota; kingdom Metazoa; phylum Arthropoda; class Insecta; order Coleoptera; family Coccinellidae; genus Cynegetis; species Cynegetis impunctata. The sequence continues at coordinate 175,803 of JARQZK010000861.1, forward strand.
TTGAGGTAAATTGCTTTATGCCAACATAACTGTCCTTGCTGAAATATTGGTTTCGTATAGGTACCTACGAATTTCTCATTATTGCTCAAGTGTAGGTTATACTAGCACCCTTTTATGTATACTGTGTCTTAAGCGAGATTGTTTCCATGATATATGAAAGTATTGTTTTTTTAAGCCTAGTTAACGAAGTTGAAAAAATAAGCTTTGTCGCAACTAATTAGGGAAAAGCTTACTTTTTACAGAGTGTTAGTTAATAAAGTATATACTAAATTAACACAAAGTCCTGAACTTCTCCTACTAATATCTTGCAATTGTAAAACATTGTGTGTTACTAACTGTGTATTTGTATTTGTCACAATATTTCGAACCTAATCCACGAAGTGTTAGAAAATGACCCTTTATGAAAAAATGTGAGAAATGAATCTTTTCAACGGTAAGCGTTATTAGATCCATCATTTTAAAGCCAATTAAATGAGCTAATATTTAGTTCGAATCATATCTTCCCATGAGGTAATGATAAAAAGTTAATTTTTGTTTTTTTATAGTGACAGTTTTCTGCATATGATCAAGTCTTATACTGCGAAAATGAGCTATCTACATAAAAAGTGCATAAAAAATTATTTGTTTATAATATTGTTAGGAGTAAAATAAAAAAGTACACTTTTCATTATTTTTCGAGCTGTAAGCATATAACCATAGTATTGCTTTTGTAAGTTTGCTGAAGAAGTGGGAGGGAAAGCAAGAGGGGTAGGGACTGAGACTTTGTATTTTTCCAGTGTTTATATACTAACACTCTGCAAAAATTCAGCTTTCGCCCAATTAGTTGTGGCACGAAACCTTCATTGACTGGGCTATTAGAACAATTATTATCGCCCATGGTATAGGTATACTTTATACAGAAATTATATCTATACAAACTTGACTTTTGAAAATAAAATTTTGTTACAGAATCCCTCATAAATTTATTATCAAAGAAATATTTATTTTTAATATAAGTATCTCAGATATTGGTCGAATAGTTTATGTTAAACTGTTATGTTTCATTTATTTCCATTTAAGCACTATCTTAAGGAAATTGGATAAATTATTGGGATTCCTTTACACAATCACTTAAATTTCCGTTCAATTTGGGAAAAAAGTCATTGATTATTAGAATATCATTCTGCCTTTATTCATCAAACCAATAAATGAAAAAAAAACAAATAGGACAATACTAAATACTTCACAAACAATGCAGTTCCAGAACTCCTAAATTTAAGTTTAGTTATATTTAATTTATGACGATAAATTGTTTCAGACTTTATATGCGGTAAATATTTGACGGCTAAGTTCCCACCGGACCTAACACAGCGACGTTAAATTATTGAATGAGAGATTGGATGAGCTTTGATTATGAGGCCATGGAAACAATTTTCACGCATCAGGTGTGGCCAATCTATTTCACAGTTAATTGAAATAATTATAGAGTTTGAAGCCACTACCGCCCTGGTTTGCCAAACTGAATAACTATTATGCTTAGCTGGAGAGCTGCGAAAAACACTTTCGTTTTGTTGAATATAATATTCAACAGCTCAACTATTGGTGCGTAATAATAAGTATAAAAGCTAAGTATAAAACAACTAGAAATTGATGAGAACAGTAGTTTCGAACGCACTTTGTCCGTCTATGCAATTTTTCAGTAAAGCTAAAGGTTTGTTTCTTCGTAAAATTGAGAGGTAATATTTGCCAACAAACATCAGAATGTTTGAAATAATCACGTGATCATGACTACAAATAACTCTCAGTAAAAAACGATTACTTTAAAAATTAATTTCAAAATATATTGGACATAATATAGGTGAAGTTTGAAAAGCGACATTCTGGAAAGTAAGGAAATATTTGATTAATGTAAAAATTGTAATTATACTACTATAGGTAAACTAAATAAAAAATTATAAAGTATTCATGTCATCAGGATTGATGCATTCACACTTATTTCGTCATCACTTTCATAAAAAGTTATGTTATGGCTGTGACTTTTAAAGATAATTTCTTTCCATTTTAGCTCTTCATGCTTTAATGAATCTGCTTTCCTAATGCAGCTTGCTGCAATAGAGTTTTTTGAATATCAAAAAGTCTATAACTACTTTGTCAGAATATTCAATTCATTCATTCAAATAGAAAATGAATATTTCTCATAGAGCCTGCTTCCGAAGCACTTGTCCATAAATAAATTACCAAACTGAGTATACCATAAAAGTATATTCCATACTGTATTGACCAGTTTTGTTTTTCTGTCGCTCGTACTAGTTTTCAACTATTCAGCGCGTTCTTTATCAATGCATATAAAACATACTTCAGGGAAATAAAATGCGTAGCAACAGAGTCAATGTCCAAATGACATTAAATTTAAATTGTGTATTCTCGGGGAATTCATCATTGCTTCAAAATTTATAATGTGATTTTCTTTAGATATCAATATAATAAATTATCGCAAATTACAGTGATGGCTTGTCGAATAAGTTCGGCGCATGTATGCCAAATAGCAAAATCAGTGGTAAGATCTAAGATTATGTAGTCCACAAATTGTTCACATTCAACTGAAAAAAAGGGAAAGAAATTATTTCATTATTTCTTTCTCCAAATATTCGAAAGAAGTAATATGTTTCAGGTTCTTCAAGCTAAGGATACTTCCGCAAATCATCTTCTGAAGCCAGGTTCAAGAGAATTATCACGAGTCCGCTGTAAAAATAAGGAGCTTTCATCAGAAAAACATATTTCCAAGGAATCAAAACAAGGTTAATTTATTTCACTCTTAGAACTCAAACATTTTAAGTGTTTCTCAAACACCAACACACTTTCGTTTGTTAGTCTTTGTTAGTCATCGGGCATATCGAAGATTCAGGTGAATTATTAATATTTTGGGGCAGTGTACCAGCGCAGGTACAAACATAATAATCAATTTATTTTATTTCAAAACCCAAATCCGAGTTTCAATATGGATAAAAGATAAATACATTTCAACGTGTGTTGAAATCGCAGTTGAAATCATCAAGTATTTCTAGATTCGTGAAAAAAAAACTAGATTTAAAAGTTATTATTATTAGTAAAAATTGAGATTCCATATATTACAGCTTCGTCAAACAAAATATTTATGAGTATAACACTTAGAAACTAGTGTCATTGTCAGAATAAGAACTCGTAATTGTCAAATGACAAATTCAATCCTATAGTCATTATATTGCAGCTTGAATGAAGATCTAGGGAAGATCCATATGAGAAAGTGCATATTCTTTTCATTGAATAGACGTGTTATTATTTGTACTATTCCATATTTTAGGTGAGAATCACTAGTTGAATCGAAAAAAAAAAATTTGTGTTCCTACGCCTGGATGAAAATATATTAGAGTAGGTAACTCAGAAGTACTTGGCCATTTTTTTTCTGAAATCTATCTAAAATAAAAAACCAATATTTCAATTCGAAACTCCATTTGCCATCAAACTTTGAACGTTAAGCTTCAGCATCAGAAAAAATTCTAATGCGATCAACTTAACTAACGGCATATTTTTAAACCACGATTGGTCATCTCTCTAAGGCTGTTCGGAGGTAGGGTGGAGGAGAGATTACAATCGCCTCTACCCTAAAGAGTAATTCTATCCTATTCTAGTACAATTTTTGTATAGTTACAATGTATATACATATACAATGCATTGAAGCCAGTCTTCAATAAGGAGGGTTTCATAATAATGTTTTCGCGGCAACAACAGTTATTCTCTTCATTGATCTTCATCATAATAATGAATCAATATCAACGGTTTTATCATTTAAATCCAATCTATTATCCATTACCAACCAATCAACAGACTCTCTATCCCTTTTTTGCTTTACAATTCTAAGTCGTCTATCCAAAGAAACCATTTTTCTTGCATAAACTTAATATGAGCCGCTGGATACTTCTGTTTATCCTTTCCAAATGAAGAAATTCGCCGGCTATGGCCTTTTTATCATTTTGTTCTGATATGTTGGCATATCTTAATTGATTGCTATCTCTCAAATAGTCTATCCGTAATGTTTCTTAGCACTCGTAGATTGTACAATTTTCTGAACCGACATAAACGGTAACAAGCATTATCTGGCAAGGAATTCTATAAAATAATTGGATTGCCCAACCAGTCTGCTCTGATCTCAAATAGCACCTTGAGGAATATTTTGCCATTTCTCCTGAATAGCTGAACCAAGCTCATTTATCGTAGCCGCAGCTACTCAGCGATCTCTAACTCGCCTACCAAGCCTGTCTCACACGTACTCTATGGGATTGAGATCAGGCAAATATGCTGGCCAGTTCATTTTGTTAATACCTACATTCGCGAGGTATTGTGTGACACAAATTATTGCTGTATGTGGCAGCGCAGTATCCTGCATCAGGATTATGTCATGGCCGATAAAACTAAATGAAACAGAGATGATCTAATTGATCGTATAATTTCTATTGAAAGAGAACTATTCTTAATAAACAGTATCAGTATTAGTAAAAATTTACCACATATTCTCAAATTTCTCACCATTAGATTGCATGCTTTTTTCTCTTCATGCTTATCAGAATCTGGACTGCCAGGCCGTACGCAAAGAGATTATTGCTTTCAGAAAATTTCGTTTCAGTTTCTGTATTGCAGAATTATTAGAGGTGCGTTTTATCAGTTCTTAATAAAAATTAGAAAATGGTTTACACGTTGGAGGAAAGAAAGGAAATGTTGAAAATTTATTTCCAGAACAATGACTGTGCTAGGGGGTTTTAATGAACGACATCCTGATAAAAATGTTTATCATTCATTTATCATTCAGTTGGTTACATAAATTTGGTAACAGGATCAGTTGCAAACAAAAAAAACATATAAAAATCACACTTTATATATATATATATATATATATATATATATATATATATATATATATATATATATACATATATATATATATATATATATATATATATATATGTGTTCGTATGTATGTGCTTATGTATTTTAGCGTTGTGTACACGATAACGGGCGCAATTTAGAAGCAATAGGGTTGAAAGTTTGTAAATAGGTAGTTTCGTATGATATCTTGGATAGGATTGTTTTTGGTTTGAATTGGTTGGGGGGTTGACCCCCCTGGGTAGAAAATAAATCTTGTTTACACGATAACGGGCGTAAATTTGAAGAAATAGGGTTGCATGTTTGTAAATGGGTAGTTTTCGTATGATATCTTGGATGGGATTGTTTTTGTTTCGAATTGGTTGGGGAGTTGCCCCCCTTGGGGCAAAATAAATCTTGTTTACACGATAACGAACGCAATTTCGAAGCAATAAGTTTGAGAGAGGTAGTTTCGTATGATATCTCAGATGGGATTGTTTTTGGTTCAAATTCATTGGGGGGTTGCTCCCCTGGGGGCAAAATAAATCTTGTTCACATGATAACGGACGCAATTTTGAAGTAATAAGGTTGAAAATTTGCAAATAGGTAGTTTCGTATGATATCTTGAATATGATTGTTTTTGGTTCGAATTTTCCTCAGGGGTTGACCCCCTGGGGGCAAAATAAATCTTGTTTACACGATAAAGGTCACAATTTTGAAGCAATAGGGTTGAAAGTTTGTAAAGGAGTAGTTAGGTATGATATCTTGGATGGGATTGTTTTTGGTTTGAATTGGTTGGGGGTTGACCCCCCTGGGGGGAAAATAAATCTTATCTGCACGATGAAGGTCACAATTTTGTAGCAATAGGGTTGAAAGTTTGTATCTAGGAAGTTTTTCATGATATCTTGAAAGGAATTGGTTTTGGTTCGAATTGGTTGGGAGATTGACCCCCTGGGGGAAGAAATAAATCTTGTTCATATGATAAAAGGCGTAATTTTGGAGCAATAGGATTGACAGTTTGTGAGTAGGTAGTTTCGTATGATATATTAAATGAAATAGGTTTTAATGCGAACTGGTAGGGGGGTTGATTCCCCAGGGAAATAAATCTTATTTACACGATAGAAGGCGCAATTTTGCTACCATAGGGTTGAAACTTTGTTAGTAGGTAGTTTCGTACGATATCTTGAATGCTATTTATTTCTATATGTATTGATTAGAGGTTTGACCCCCCGGAGGAGCAAATAAATCTTGTTTACACGATAAAGGGCGCAATTTTATAGAAATAGAGTTGAAAGTTTGAAGTACGTAGTTTCGTATGATACCTTGGATGTGATTGGTTTTGGTCGATCCCCCGGGGAGGAAATAAATATTGCTTACACATTAGAGGCCGCATTTTTTTTTTTTGGAAAAAATCATAATTTAATGAATATATTTTTCAAACTGGATACGTTACGAAAACCTGCTCTTCTAATGCAGCTCGCTGCGATAGAGATTTTTTATGAATAATTCAAATATCTGTCATGACTTCTATAATAAATAATTATGTGAGGTGCACCTTTTCGACAATACCATAGTGAGGATCAAGTTTGAGTTAACTATTTTTGATTAACTACTTATATTAACAGTTTGTATTAGTACCGAAACAAGATTAGTAATGTAAAAATATGAAGAGTTAACTTAAGTGAAGAATTTATGTTGAAGTGCTAGCAAAGAAGGATATTATTGTTTATTCTTCATATTAGCGTTGATATCCATCCGACGCTTGGCGGCGAACGCTCAAAGCTTGAGCACTAACTTCAACGTTTGCAGCAGTGTATTGTAGCAATATAAGCATCGTTAAATACCTAGGCATAATAAAAATCAATTAATTTTTATATGTAGATTGATACTGTCTTCCAGAAGTTCTACAAGATAAAATGTATGTAAGACATATTGTTTTTCAAATAGAAAAATTAAATTTTGGACCAATAAACCTTTTGATTGGAAAACAACTTTAGAATATTACCTTTCAAAATTCAATATAATTTCGATACCAAGTACGAGAGAATAGGTAGGTTCACTAGTCCTATTCCCGATCATCAACCCAGGTTACTGTCAGTGATTGTGGTAAATTCCATCGGTTGAAAGCAGCTGGCTAGTTCCGTTTTTTTTTTCTTCAGGACCAAAACAGCGTGTAGTATTTCCTTACATTTCTTTTCTATTTCATATAGGTTGGCTAGAACTATATGTAGAAACGTAATGAGTTCCAAAATAATGAAAAAATTTTTTTGTAAATTTCGGCAAAATACACATATTAGCTGGAATTATATTCGGCTGATTTTTGTTAATGAATTCATAGGCAGATGTTCTATCTGAATAAAATATAATAGGAAATATTGGTTATAAACTAATTCATGTATTCTATCAAAACACAAAAGGAATATTCCGAACAGTAGAATGAAACACATATTAATACAATATTAGTATCTTGTAGAAACTCGAAACTGAAAATTCGAAGAAAAAATATGCAGAGAAGAAAAAAAGAAATTCAAATATACATAGACATATTATATTAATACTAGTGCGTGATTTTATAAGGGGTGACTTCACGGTTCGTTGGAAGGTATTATCCCTCCTCACGTACGAAGTTCGTAGTAAGATGATTTTGGTAAAGCTGTGGTAGATGCTACAAAATTTAAGAGGAAATTAGTACATATTGTTTTTAAATGAAAAAATTATATTGGTGAATTTTATGGTACTTGCAACTTCATTCCGATCCAATGGAAAAAGCTGTAAAATTGTGAAAGACTTGCTTTGTTCGTGTCATATTCAAAAATCTCAACATAATGAAATGCTAATTTGAAAAATATATATATTTCTAGAGGTTCAGCAGTCCAGTCAATTTCAGAAGAAATGGTTGCAAAACCATGGATATTACTATTTGTCAATGCAAGAATACGAAAACCTCACTTTATCATATGTGACCACATCCATAACTCATTTATTAAAAAAGTAATGACAAAACACACGACTGCGCAGAAAACAATCTCAGCTTAGAAAATAACTGGCACGAAATATATATATATATATATATATATATATATATATATATATATATATATATATATATATATATATATACAGAGTGATTCAATGCTCAAACAATGAGGCTCGATTGGGCACAGCGAGTTCTGAAAAACCTATATTTCATGGGTCTATCGTTCCTTATAGCCAAGATACAGAGTAAATTATTGAATATTCTGTAATTCATTCTTGTTATAATTGGTATGTGTGTTATTTGTCAACTGTAGGGTTGATTTAATTAATATTTAAAAATCTTGCTTCAGGTTCGGCATCAAAAAAATTGATAAGTATTTTTCGGATCGACAGAATACCCTGTATATCAATATTGTTTTTTCTACAACAGAAAAACTAAGTAGGACCGAATGTATTTGGCACTTTCGCATACAACTTTCTCACTTATTGACTTCAGTCAAATCTTATAATGAGGTGACAAAATATTGAAATAACAATGAATTTTCTTTCCCGAATGATGATTTTTCAGCTTTAACCAATGAAATCATCAACGACTTCATATTCTCTCAATATCAGAAGCCTAACCTTAATGGGAAATGAGAGGACAAGTCAGTATTTGGGACAAAATATTATCAATGAAAATCCACTTTCAAACAATCTGTATGTGTAAAAAAATTAGCGTAATATTTGTTCATTGCGCTATATGCTAAAAAATTAATAATATGAGAATAATGCATTACGAGAAAAGCATAACATTATTTTAAACAATAATAACGTTTCAAAAATGAATGGCTATCCAATGATTTGGAAAATTGTAATTTAAAATTGGTATCATGTGTGGGAGTACATGCCTCCAACACTTCACCCGTTAGTGGATGTGGTAGGATATGGGGTCCAACTAATCAGTTGTTAAGAACGCCACGCCGAACATTAAAGGAGATCTTGGTTTAGGAAATCTATTATTTTATACCGAACGGACTTTATTCGTTTCTTAAATTATCAATACCGACTCTCGTAAATTGAGCTTCATCGCTAAATAAACAAGTGTGTATAACCCTATTATTTTGTAGTATCCGTCTACCAAAATCTAATCAAGAAATTTCATCTCCTGCTTCTAGCCTCTGAACTTCCTGTAAATAGTATGAATGTAAATTTTTTTTTTCAATTCTTGCCATACAGTAGACTGGGAAATATTAGAGGCATTATTCTCGTACTAATTTTTTGAATTGTATACAATGTTTAGAATATCTTGCTGCAAATCGGTATGTTGTCTTTCATAACGATCATTTTGTGCTCCGGTTGGAAAATTACCGTGTTCTCTAAACACATTAGAAAATTGTCATTTGTTAACCACCAGAAAATCGATGTGCGTATTCCCTTCTGGAAGTTCAGAGACTGTAGATTGTTGCAGCGTTATTATTTTTCAAAATAAAATTATTCTTTTCTCGAAATAGGAATTTTTTTCATTTAATTTTCAAATATAGTGCAATGAAAAAATTCTCTGCCTATTTTTTCACACAAAGAGGTTGTTTGAAAGTTAGTCATTAATAACAATATTTTGGACTAAATACGGATCTGTCCTCTCGTTTTACATTAATGTTAGGATCCAAAAAATAAGAGAATATGAAATAGTTGATGATTTTATTGATTAAAGCTGAAAAATCACCATTGAGGAATGAAAATTATAATTTTTTTCAATATTTTGTCACCTCATTCTGAAAATATCTAGACTTGACTAAAGGCAAAAAGTATCAAAGTTGTATGCGGAAGTACCAATTACATTCCTTTTTTGCACAAAAAAAAGGAGCAAACTAACTCACTTAGAATCATTGAAAACTTTCAAACTCAATCATAATCCAAAAGGCGACATCTTGCTGAAGGACCAGATTGAGTTGATAAACCCTCTTATATTGTATGTATTCAAACAATATAGTCTCGGAAAAATATGAGCAGGGTGTCATTCGATTTGGCATAGCATCTAGGTATTTTTAAAAAAAAATGAAGTTCCGCTCGCGAAATACTTCAAAAACTAATTGAGATTTTTGATATGTGAAAAAAGATTCGAAATTAAGAGGAAATTTCCTATAATGAAGTCTCAACTCCCGAAACTGTAGGATCAATATTTATAATTTCCTCAGAAGGGTAAAAATACGGCCGAAAACGGGTAATCTGGCTTGCGCAAGCCACGCCCATTTTGGACACTTCAACAATAAACATTATTTAACCATATTAAATAGAAAAATTAATGAATGAAAAAATTCAGACACTTACTGAATAGGTGCGTAAACTATAATTCGGCGGCAAAAAAATTTTATCACGATTTTTCAATTAGTTATGCAATAGTTAATTATCAATTGTTTTGAGCTCAAATTCAAAAATTTTAAGTCTCATAACTGTTCAACTATAGATCTGAGATTTTTTTTCTTTCTGGAGGCTATTTATAAAATGCTTCAGAGTAGATCCTTCTTGAAAAGATTTGAAAATTTTAATTTTTCAGTTTTTTATCAACAATTTACGTAGTTGCAAAATAAAAACGAATTTTTCCATAATAATTTCAATAAATCCGTTTTTTCTCATCGCAAGCTGCATGAATGAAGTTTTTTCATATTTTCATCGCTTATTATATGAAGAATTATTTTAAATAAGTGCGTTGTTAATAAGATGAATGAATTTAATTTCTTTTATTTCGAAACTACGTGAATTATCAATAAAAAACTTAAAAATGAAATTTTTTCAACGAGAATCTAATTCGAAACCTTTCAAAACTAGCTCCAAGAAAGAAAAAAAATCTCAGATTTATAGTTTAACAGTTACCACACTTGCAATGTTCATGTTCAAGAAGCAAAAAATTATGAATTAACTACTGCATAACTAATTGAAAAATCGCGATTGAATTTTTGTGCCACCGGATTATTGTTCATTTGCCTATCCAGTAGGTGCCTGAATTCTTTA
>JARQZK010000862.1:0-185569 GCA_030704885.1 Cynegetis impunctata
TATCCACCCTAGTTAGTACGGTCTCTTAAATACTCAATATTTCCTCCATATAAATATTTTCATGGATTTTTCAAAGAAGACTGATAGAATTTTTGTATAAGAAGTCTGTTATTTGTTTTTCTGAAATTTCATATATATATATATTTATATATATATATATATATATATATATATATATATATAATCTATATAAATTATATTATATTCGATAAATATTACATAAAATTGTACTAGTTTTTAATGAGAGTAAAGATTGAAGTTGTATTAGATTTTCCTGTTTCCCAAGTTCCCTTCTCTTCTGTATAACAAAATACAAAAGAGTTTTTATTTTTTCGTAAAATTTATATGAGTTGAACGGTATCCCCTGTAAAGACTTTATCGTTATATTTTTGAGTTTTTTATTTTCTATAAATTGTCACCCACCTTAGTTAGTACGGTCTCTTAAATACTCGATATTTCCTCCATATAAATATAATATATATATAATATATATATATATATATATAATATATATATATATATATATATATATATATATATATATATATATTATATATATATATATATATATATATATATATATATATATATATATATAAATATATATATATATATATATATATATATAATATAATATATAATATATATATATATATATGATATATATATATAATATATATAATATATATACTATATATATATATATATAATACATTTTAAGTCGAAAAGTATTACATAAAAGAGGAGATGAGGTATTGGTTAGATGACTGTTCATTGAGTAGAGTATTGAAGCTTATATTTTGCCAGGTTATTTTTTCTGAGAATTTTTGTATAAGAAATACAAGAGACTGTTAATTTTTTTAAAATTTTATATTAATCAAACGCTATGTATAATAGTGTTCGCAACAATCCTATGCTCGATTTCTTTAATAATTATCATGAGAAAGTTTTTACACTGTTCAAATTCACACTTTTTTTTTTTTTTTTGGGTACATACTTAAATTAATATGATGAAATAAGCATGTACTTAACGTGTGAGGAATTGACCTTGTTCTAATTTATGTACTATTCTAATGAACAATAGGACATTTTATCATGAGATATTCAGCAAAATAATCAATTTTTGATCTATATGGATGAAGATAACATCAAATCTCTATCTATAAGGATCATGGAGAGGGAAAACGAAACATTATTAATTGAAAACCATGAGTTTGAGAAAATTTATTAATCGTACTTGTAAGTAACAGTGTTCTTGTTTTAGATTCCCATTGAACAAGAAATCTACATAAATAATATTTACCTAGTTTTTAATAAGTTTAAATATTGCAGCTGGATGGGTTTTTCCGGTTTCCAATGTTCCCTTGGATACGATGGAATATTCTCCTGTTGTAATCTCCCCTATAAAAGGTCTGTATTCTTCAGTCACTCTCTTCGGTAAAAAGACATTGTAATCACCCAAGTCTAGAAGTACTGACTCTCTGAACGCAGATGTAATTATTTTTGCCTCGTATATTCTGTAGGGCTCCTCGATAATCAGATCGGATAGCGTCTTCTTTGGTTTCCTCTCTAGGAAATAAACTTTGTTCAATTTTCCTAATAAATCCATCTCTAAAACAAATTAAAACAATATTAAAATAACGTTCTGAAGTATGACTCAAAAATAAAAACTTACTTTATTTTCACTAAGACAGGAAGACACACCCAAACGGTTAGATCGAAAGTTTAACGATGCTGGTTCAAATGAAGTTGAAGTTGGAATGAAATTAATAAGAAAAATTTCAACAATTATCAGAAGGAAGTTTTTAGTGGAGGAGGGATTTTGCACACGGCTAACGGTTAGAAAATGTTGAATAAGCATGTAGAAATTCCTTTGTTGTTCTTAAAGGAGATCGTACACAGTCAACCTCGATCGAGATCGGTGATCCAGATTGATAATGTACGAGTTAGATTGACGAATCTGGTATCAAAATGATGAAATCCTGATCGGGATCGAGATTGACTATGTATGGACCCCTTTAGAAATAACTTGATTCATAAAACGCTGATGCTGAAATTCTTCAGTAGAACGAAATAACGACCTTGTATCTAATTAATGTCATTTACTTACGGAACGGAGAATTTGCTGACACCGGCCTTCAATTCTACGAAGACGGTCTCCTATATTATTTATATATTGATTATATTTAATATATCAAAATGGAGATGAATTTTAAGAAAATAACTATTTTTTAAATAACTATGAATGTTGACCTTGTATCTAATTAATTCATTTACTTACGGAGATTTCCACCGAATAAATTTCAAAAATTGTGTTATATAATGGTTATAACGTATTCTTTTATGAATAATTCAATTCTGAACCTATATATATATATATATATATATATATATATAATATATACATATATATACAAAAATATAAATATATATATATATATATATATATATATATATATATATATATATATATATATATATATATAGATATAAAATTACCTTGTGGCACCATTGTATATATGTATTGGCAATGTGGCGCCCGTATAAGCAATGTGGCACCCGACTTTGGGTGCCAGATTGTTTTCATCGTTTGAAGCCGTCATATAGTTCATTAGGTATTGCTAAACCATATACCAAAAAATAAAGTGGGTGCCACATTTACAATGAAAAACTTTGAACATACAATTCAGTTCAATGGATTTGAAATAGATGGCGCTCCGTTATATACAAATTGTATGTTGGACATAATTGATGTCATTTAAGCCCATTTTAATTACACCTCTAAGTGGCACCCGTAATATGGCAACGCTGAGCGGACGTGTTATCAGACTAATTCGTGCTTATCTTACAAGAATGCTGAGGCAAGTTAGACTAATAATAATAAAGTGAGCTCAGATCAAGCTAAACTGATTTTGATTTTCGCATACATGCCTTGAATCTGTTATGTGTAATTGATACCCAGATTTGTTCGCTATGTCGGAGAGAATTGGAAAAATAATGGAGATAGTTGTATTGGGATGGAATGAAAAGGTTGAGTACCGTTTTATTGATATGTGAGAATGTAGTAGGTTAAACAAACGATATTAAGATATTGTAAGAGCGGGCTATATTACAAAATATTTTTTTAAAGTGTTTTTTCGTTACGCATTCTTTTCAATATACAGGGTGTTGAATATTTCCAATTGTATATCTGCAATTTTGCAATATATCGAGACGAGTTTTTTTTACAATGTTTATAATGAAAACGCAGTTATGTACAGGCTGTCTAGATTTCTATTTCTTATTACGGGGTTCTCGGTTATTGGTAAAGATAAAAGGTTGCAGTTTTCTATGATTTTGAGTGAATAACCTGTATATAGATGGTGGCTCTGATTATAATAAGCTATATGAAGATATAAAAAACTATATCAGATTGATTTAAAAAAATTGAATAATAGCAATATGAACCTTTTAAAGTTAGTTTTGTTTATGTTCTGATTTTTGGCATCGTTTTTACTTTGAACATATTCAATAGTGTAGGTACCTACGCGGAAGCCAACAGTGAAAGTAAAAAAATTCTAATATCTTAAGTATTCTCAAGGAAACCAAGGACAATTTTCATTTCCTATATAATATACTAATGCAACAACAGTAAATAAATTAAAATGTAGATAATAGTTATTTTTGCCACTATTAAATTGATTGATGAAGGTTTGCTCAGTACTGTACGAAAAATCACAGTGTGATTCTTTACAATCTTTTTATAAAACAAAATTCATAAAGATACATGGTGTTCCATCCAGAAGCGATTGTTTGTGTGAAACAAGTTTTCGTTTTTGCCAGAGTCTATTATAACAGAATAAATTTTAATAAATATATAATACCTACACTGCAGTTTTTTCGTGAAATGAAATTTATTGTTGAAATATCTTTTCTAATTTCAGTGAATTTGGTCTCATTTTTTATTCGACTCACCTTTTCGCGTAAAGAAAATTGATAAGATGTGATTGTTTAATTCGAGAAAAAAATTGAATACTGTTCAGTTCAACTTAATAAAAACTCCTAATAAAAATTCGGGATTTTGAAATATTTACATATATTCAATAGTTTTCGCATATTTAACATGAAATTTTTTTCTTCATTTCTCCTCCGGAAATTGAACATTGGCAAAAAACAAGAGAATCAATTTATCAAAATATTACAAAATATTATGATATTAATTTTAATTTCGGAAGGCATTACATTTTCTTCAAAGAGATATTCACTGATATTTCCGGAATAACTTCACTGGCAAAATTTAAAAAAATTTTACCGCTTCATAAAGTGTACCTTGATGACCAGAATACCCATACCTAAAATACTTGATATGAATGTATAACGTAGTGTCGAAGTCTACAAAATTAATTGTATTCTTAAAACTTCAACACCCTGTATATTTGTGCCTACATAAGTGTTTTCAGCCACATGTTTTAACTACCTGAAGTAACTGACTAGACGAAGTCTCAAGGAGATACTTATACTTGATACAATTTTGAATTTTCAACAATAGATAGATACATTTTGAAAATATAAAAATTTAATCAACATAAACAAGCGTTTTTCATATGAACCTATTTAAAAATATGATAAATTAATTAAAGCAGTTTCAGTTTTGAAGTTTGAAATTACAGTGTAGAACGGAAAAAATCCATTTAAAAAAATGTTCATTCACTCCGACTGATTGACTATGATTAAAAAATAGAAATCCTCTGCATTTTGTACATGACTGTATCAGATTCAATGAGTCATGAAATGACTAAAATCTTCATATTGTAAAAAACAATGTAGATTCAATAAGTTTCAAATGTTTCTACTGACAAACACAATGAATAAATTGAGATACCAATTTTCAAAGTGGCACCATAAATCCGACAACCCCGCAGGGTGCTTCTTTTACCAGTATTAATAATAAATTATATATAAAGGGTGCCACATTGCAATGCATCATTTGGGTGCCACAAATACAATACATCAAACATACGATATACGCTGGGTGCTGCATAAACATTGATTATAGAGGGTGCCAGTTAATACAAAACATATATATATATATATATATATATATATATATATATATATATATATATATATATATATATATATATATATATATATATATATATATATATATATATATATATATATGACAGAAAAAATTACAGGGTGAAATATATAAGATTTTTCAATTGATACTTATCAGAAAAACTACAAATTTCAATGCTGGGATATATAATATCATTTTATCATATAAATATATATATATATATATATATATATATATATATATATATATATATATATATAAAGATATTGTTTCTCATGTTTGATTTATTCAATATTCACAAATGATACAGACTATTTGAAAATAACTATTTTTTAAATAACTATGTATGTAATTTGATATCTAAATCAACGAAGACGGCCTCCTATATACCAAAAAATTTCATTTCCTCGGCGGACCTATATATCATATAATTTCAATCTACTGAACACACATGAAGACTCCTGGGGGTCCCAGTACCCCCGTGAAGAATCCCTGAGGGTCTCATGAAAAATTTCAGTTCTCTGCCACATGCCACATGAAGAGTCCTGGGGGACCCAGTGCCCCATGAGGAATCCTGGGGGGACCCAGTGCCCCATGAGGAATCCTGGGGGGCCTCATACAAATTTCAGCCTCTATGAAGACTCCCGAGGGCCTCATTCCTATATATCATATAATTTCAATCTCCTGAACCCATATGAAGACTCCTGGAGTCTTCGTGCCCCCATGAAGAATCCCTGAGGGTCTCATAAAAAATTTCAGTTCTCTGGGCCCCCATATACGAATAACAGATAGTATGGCGTATGATAGATCTATGGTCTAAGATATCTATGATTCAAGCTTAACGGAATCCTCTGTGCAAGTTAGTTATATCACTCGCTTAATCCTAATTACTACTATGGTTTGACGAACGACCGGTCTGAGTACTAGACTCTGGTGCAGTAATTCTGCGGTTCGAATCCCAACACAGCTTTTTTCATTTATTAATATTTCAGCTAGGGCTAGGATCGATGAGAAGGAGTGAGAGGACTTCCATGAGAGAGAGATAGTCAGGGCCCCCCAGGCCAGGATCGAGGAGAAGGAGCCCTCATCTTATATGACAGAGGGCCCCCAGGCCCCATGACGTCATAGCATCGATCTTGAATATCGATTTGACGTAGACGGAAAGGTCCCCCCACCTCGATGGCCGCCATTGTGAGTTAGAATCTCTGTAGTATTAACTACTTACGTTGTTTGCGAGAGAAGGACAAAAAGTTATTAATCAAAATTAAATCAGATCCTACGCCCATACACTGTATTCCATTGAACAAAGTAAAATAGGGCTAAGTCCTCATGACGATAAACGTTATTTAATTCCAACGTCGTTCGATACTTTACCATGGGGTCACTATTCACTTTAATTGATTTTTTGTTTTAGAGAGGGAGAGACTATGGATCATCAAGACCAAAACATACCTCTAATTTCTCTTCTAGAATTTTCAATTCAAAAAATTATCGAAAATATCCCCAGTCTTTTTGTGACATACTTATATGAGGTCTTCCAAAACTACTAACTTTAGAGTTGTTAGAAGAATTCATTTCAATTGAATGTAAATTAATTGTGAAAGAGAATGAGGAAGATAAAAGTAGATTTTTTAGAAAGAGTCGTAGGGATGATATCTATGACCAAGAGTGAGTGGCATTATGTTTTCTACAACTATTACAAAATTATGGCTTTTAATTTAACTATATGAGGAAACTGTTACAAGATATTATTGATTTAGTTCAAACACTATAACTTTAGTACAAAATTTAACATAATGCAGAGTCAATATAATTTATTTATGCCACCTGGAGATATATACTTTTTATATCAAATGAAAAATTTTTGGAGTCGGGTGGAATACAATCATAAAGTTTTTAGGATATACAAAAATAGAGAGGATAAAAAACTGAAACATTCCATAGACAGATTAATTGATTCCGATGACGAAAACAGTGATATTGATTTACATACAGGGTAGAGAGAGATATGTGGAAAATTTAATAATATTTTTTTGTATGTCTTGATGAGTAAAATTATATTGATTTATCTATACTCTATTGAAGCTTTGTTTAAACAAATATATAATATGGTTGAATAAAGTGATTGTAAATTATTTCGTTCTTTATTTCTTGAATATATACTTCAATAAAATAGGGAAGGTGATTTATGCAACCGACAATACACCTTCATGACTTTAGATTAGTAGACAGATTCATAATGTGTGTGTGAATATATATATATGTATATATATATATATATATATATATATAATATATATATATATGTATATATATATATATATATATATATATATATATATATATATATATATATATATATATATATATATATATATATATATATATATGTATATATATATATATATATATATATATATATATATATATATATATATATATATATATATATATATATATATATATATAGGTAGAAGAACTTCTGTTATTTTTCTGTGTAACAAGTATCTCTTTATTTTGTCTAAAATTTCATATAAGTCAAACGCTTTGATATTTCACCCTGTAGTGACAAGGGAGTAACCGTTTTATTTTTTTCTTAAATTTCGCATGAGTCAATCGATATTCTTACTCTTAGAACATGACTCACGTTCGTAGATTTCAATCATGAAAAAATTTATATATATATATATATATATATATATATATATATATATATATATATATATATATATATATATATATATATATATATATATATATATATATATATATATATATATATATATATATATATATATATATATATATATATATATATATATATATATATATATATATATATATATATATATATATATATATATATATATATATATATATATATATATATATATATATATATATATATATATATATATATATATATATATATATTAAATGAGTCGAATCATTGGTGCAGGTGTGACGACATAACTTCCAATCGCAACCTCTATAAACTGAAGACTTCCTACTTCACTCTGTATGTCAGCCATCTTTCAAGATGGGAGATCACTGCATTATCATAATTAGAAACCTGACCGATAGGGGGCTTTTCAACATGGCGGAAAACGGTATTATTGTAATTCAGAACCTGACCAAGAGAGGGCGTTGTGACAGATCACATTATCTCTCAATTCAGAATCAAACCAACAGAGGGTGTTCCAAGATGGGTTAACGGGTCCATCGGGTCCGTTAATGGGTTCATCGAGTCCAACAGTTTCATCGGGTCTGTTCCCAACGGGTTCGTTAACGGACGTTGGACCCGTTATCGACGTTATCGAACCCGTTGGACCCGTTAACAAACCCGTTGGTAACGGACCCGATGAACCCGTTGGACCCGATGAAGCCGTTTACGAACACGTTGGAGCCGTTAATCCATCTGGGAACACTCTCTGTTGGTTTGGTTCAGAATTAGGAGATACTGTGATCTGTCAGAACTCCCTCCCTTGGTCAGGTTCCGAATTATAATAATACCGTGTTCCGGCATCTTGAAACGCCCTCCTATCGGTCAGGTTCTGATTACGATAATGCAGTGATCCGCCATCTTGGAAGATGGCTGACATATAGAGTGAAGGAGGAAGTCTTCAGTTTATAGAGGTTGCGATTGGAAGTTATATCGCCACACCTGCACCAATGATTCGACTCATTTAATATTTATATATATATATATATATATATATATATATATATATATATATATATATATATATGAATTTTTTCATGATTGAAATCTACGAACGTGAGTCATGTTCCAAGAGTAAGGATATCGTTTGACTTATGCGAAAACTGTTACAAGAAATTATTGATTTAGTTCAAACACTATAACTTAAGTACAAAATTTAAAATAATGCAGATGCAATATGATTTATTTATGCCACCTGGAGATATATACTTTTTATATTGAATGAAACATTTTTGGAGTCAGGTGGAATACAATCATAAAGTTTTTAGGATATACAAAAATGGAGAGGGTAAAAAACTGAAACTTTCCGTAGACAGATTAATTGATTCCGATGACGGAAACAGTGATATTTATTTACATACAGGGTAGAGAGAGAGAGGTATGTGAAAAATTTAATAATATTTTTTTCTATGTCTTGATGAGTAAAATTATATTGTTTTATGTATACTGTATTAATGCTTCGTTTATATATCAAATATATACTATGGTTCAATAAAGTGATTGTAAATTATTTCGTTCTTTATTTTTTTAATATATACTTCAATAAAATAGGAAAGTTGATTTATGTAACCAACAATACACCTTCAGGACTTTAGATTAGTAGACAGATTCATAATGTGTGTGTGAATATATATATATATATATATATATATATATATATATATATATATATATATATATATATATATATATATATATATATATATATATATATATATATATATATATATATATATATATATATATATATATATATATATATATGTATTGGTGTATTGTGTAGCCATATGCGAGTGAAGACGTACTTTTCAATTTTCCGTGTTTATAGTTGGTTATCTCAAGTTAGAAGTGTCGAATTTCGCGCAAATTCATCGAAGGCTCAAGATTAATGCTGTGAATTCATTTTCTAGAAATTTTCAGTGCAGAACTGTTTTTTTTCCTCTCACAGTTGATCAAATTCCTTTGTTTGTTTTCTGTTTATGCTGTACCGTGTTCTGCACATCTGCTGACATTATCAACTGAAGGTATAAAGCTTATAAAGCTTATCATACACGGAAACGCATCTCAAGCGAAGAATGGCCGTTGATGGTGATTTATCGAGGTTTTTGAAGAATGAATTTGCCACCCAGACCGCTACACTGAAAGAGGAATTATCGAAAGTAAGAGAAGAAATTAGGCAGGTAGGATTGACTACGGGATTGCGATTGAAGTCATGTGAAGAAAGAATATCTTAGGTGGAAATAATATCAAGAGAAATACCTTAAGGAAAAACGTAATAATTTCAGGGTTAAAGTTGGATAACTCCAATCTATTACATTCTGTTATATCTCAACTTAACTCCCTTTTGGATATTAACTTGATTGAATCCGAGATCGACAATATTTATAGACTGGGAAAGGATAAACCAATAGTAAAGATAGAATTTTTAACTTTTTTGGCAAAATCTAAATCGACGTTAATTGAAGGGATTCTCAAATTTATATAAACGAGGATCTTTGTGAAGAGGACCGTGGTGACTTCAAACTCCTGAGACAAAACCTAAATGTAGCCAAAGCAAGCAATTATAAGGCATATATCAGGTCGAAGTGCTTATTTGTTAACGGTGAAAATTATACAGTCGAGCATCTCAAGAATCAAGATAATTCAGACAATAACCTCCCGACTTTGAAAGACCAAAACAGAGCCTTTTATCCCCGATCTGGCAGAAATCCTGAATTGGGGATAAGTGCACCGAATAGTCCGGCCCCTATAGCACGATACAAGGAAATGCTAACTGAGCACGAACATTTGTCAATGGTAGAGGATTCGAGACTTAACCAGGAGATTTCGTCGATCAATCAGGTACTGCATAAGGCAAAAGGTTGGAAGGATCTGGGTAGAACGCGATCGCAGTCTTCGGGAAGTGCCAAAAAGGAGCATAGTCAACCTTGAGATGAAGAGAAGGAGAGGTGGCTGAGACGATTAGTTAAGTTTTCTTTTTCATTATTTATTCATTTTATTCTCTATTTCATTATTAATTTTTTTTATTTTTGATTATTTCATTCGATTAATTACGTTTGATTTTTTTTCCCTCATTTTAATATGGATCAATTTTTGAGAGATTTTGAGGTGGAAATACATCAATCTAGATATTTGGATCAATTGGGTGATTTAAATAATCACGATGTGGCAAAAAAACTCAAGCTATTTCATAACAATATTAGAAGTATACAGAAAAATTTTGATGAATTTAAAATACTACTAAGAACATACCCTGAGAACTTTCATGTTATTGTTTTGACAGAGACGTTCACGATATCAGATCTGGATCCTTTTAAAATCAGAGGATACACTTTTTTATACAACAATGGTACTTATAACAGAAATGACGATGTTATTATATATATTCGAGATGATCTACAGTACAGCCAAAAAATAGTATTTATTGGAGGGATAAAAGTTTTAGAATTGGATATAGAACTCACAGGGAAAACAATCAAAGTAACAGGAATTTATCGTTCACCACAAGTGTGTCAGAAAAATTTTAATAGAGATTTATTGGAATACATTGAAAAAACGCAAAAATACAATTATCATGTTGTTGTGGGTGACATGAACATTAACCTATTGTCAAACAGTGAACTTGTTGAAGGGTATAAGAATTTATTCAGTTCTTTCGGATATAGTTCTTACATTAATGAAGTAACCAGACTTTCCAGTAGTAGTTGTTTAGACCATTTCTTTCTTAGACGACGAAGTCCCTCTAAAGATAAAAATAATTCTTTCATTCTTCGTTCAGATATAACCCATCACTATGCAATAATATTATGTCTGGATATTGAAAAAATGCAGATGGAAAAAGCTCACAGATACAAAATTTATGTTGATTATAGAAGAATGAAAAATGACCCCAGGAAAATAAGTTGGGGAGATATGATTAAGGGAAAAAATGTAAATTCTTTTGCCGAAGCTTTTATTGGTTCAATAGCTCATTATACAGAAGAAAACACAACAAGGATAAAGTTAACCTATAGAAAATATGGGAAAAAAACTGGATTACGCCGGGCCTTCTGAAGGCTATAAATAACAAAAATAAACTATACAAGAATATGATTAAAGACCCATTCAACATGAGGTTGAGGCATCAATATGCAAAGTACCGAAACGTGTTACAAAAGTTGATAAAAGCTGCAAAGAAAAATCACATAAACACATTTGTCACAAGGAATACTTCGAAGGTAAGATCTCTCTGGTCTTATGTTGATGATCTCTGTGGAAGATCTAGGCCTGAAACAAAGATAGATTCGGTTAAAACTACTGATGGACAAGTAGTAACATCGAAAGAAGAAATGGTGCAGGAATTCAGTAGATATTTTTGTGAGATAGTAAAGCGACTAGCAGAGAATATAGATGAAGTTTCAGAAAAGGAAGAAGGAGAACGTCATTGCGACTAAACATTTTTTCTGTTTCCCACTTCTGTAAATGAAGTGAGAGAAATGATAGGAGAACTGAAAAGCGGTGGAGCTCCGGGAAATGACGGTATCAGGACTGAACTCCTAAAAAATATCCAAGATGAAATAGTAGAACCTATTATGTTGCTGGCCAATCTATGTTTTGAGACTGCTGAATTTCCGAACATTTTCAAGGTGGGCGTCATCATACTACTGTTCAAATCGGGAGATAAAACCACTTTATCAAATTATAGACCGATTTGCTTAAACAACTAATCTGTCTAAAATAATAGAGAAATTAATAAAAGTTCGAATTGTTAACTTTCTGAACAAGAATAATATTTTATCTGAAAATCAGTATGGTTTCAGGATGGGCAAATCTACAGAGGATGCAATTAAAAAACTTGTGGAGAGAATACACGGATCGATGGATGGAAGCAAGGTGGGTCTGTGCGTATTTATAGACCTTGCGAAGGCCTTCGACACCGTATCGCATGAAAAACTCTTACGAAAACTTTACCTCAATGGCTTTCGGGGTAAAACATACAAACTGATGAAAAACTACTTATCAGATAGGATCTAATTTATCAAAATAGAGGAGCATTCAAGTGAAGAAAGAACTGTTGAATATGGGGTACCACAGGGTACAGTATTGGGACCTGTTCTATTCAATATATATATATATATGTGAACAGCCTGCTGTTAATGGAACAAAAGGGTACGATTATCAGCTTTGCAGATGACACTGTAATAATGTACGAGAATAGTACTTGGGGAATGCTGAAACTAGAAGCAGAGAGAGAGATCTTTATAGTATAAAGCAGTGTTTAGGAGATTATAAACTCACAAAAAACTTGCTGAACACCTAATATTTACCGTTTGCTGCTTACGAATCAGGATAACGGAACATCAATCCCTGAAGCCGAGCCCATAAAATATCTAGGCATTACAATTGATCGACACCTGAAGTGGGATAAACATATAGATATTTTAGTGACCAAACTGAGGTTTTTACTCACCAAGTTCAAAATCCTCAGAGAGAACTTAGATCTCACAAGCTTGAATATGATTTACTCAGCACTATGTCAGTCCCAAATAAGATATGGTATAATAGGTTTGGGCGGAGCATATAGTTGTCATATGAGGCGGGTTGAAGTAATCCAGAAATGGTTGCTCCGTGTGATCTACGGAAAACCTCTCCTGTTTCCGTCAGATGATTTATTTGCTGTTTCCAAAGTTATGAATCCCCAACAACTATTTGTGCTACAGATATTACTTGGCGTAAGTACACGAAAAATTCAACTCAGAAAAGCTGAATATGAATATGAAATGCGTAACAAGATGTGTAAATACCTCACACTTAGAGCCGAAAAACGCATAGGCCAGAGAAGCTTCATCTATCTGGCCCCACGTATATATCCCGCAGTGCCCAAAGACCTGAAGAATATAGTTAATCTAAATATGAAGAAAAAAAACTGAAAAGTTGGGTGATTGAAAAGGAAAGGAGATATTTCAATTCAATGATAAATGCCTAATGATACCATCCTCAGAAGATTTTGAACTTTTTTGTGTTTTCATGTTATATTGCTTTGTGTCCCAAGAATCCATAAATAAATTTGAATACCGGCTACTGTATTATATTTTGTTTAGTTTAAAATCACGTACAGGCTGACGCCTCTGTGATTACTGTTTATACCTGTAACTTCACAGAAATAACCATATTATTATTATTATTATTATTATTATTATATATATATATATATATATATATATATATATATATATATATATATATATATATATATATATATATATATATATATATATATATATATTTATATATATATATATATATATATATATATATATATATATATATATATATATATATATATATATATATATATATATATATATAGGTAGAAGAACCTCTGTAATTTTTCTGTGTAACAAGTTTCTCTTTATTTTCTCTTAAATTTCATATAAGTCAAACGCTTTGATATTTCACCCTGTAGTGACAAAGGAGTAACCGTTTTATTTTTTTTTTTAATTTCGCATAAGCCAAACGATATCCTTACTCTTGGAACATGACTCACGTTCGTAGATTTCAATCATGAAAAAATTTATTATATATATATATATTGAATGAGTCGAATCATTGGTGCAGGTGTGACGATATAACTTCCAATCGCAAACTCTATAAACTGAAGACTTCCTCCCTGACTCTATATGTCAGCCATCTTCCAAGATGGCGGATCACTGCATTATCGTATTCAGAAACCTGACCGATAGGGGGCGTTTCAAGATGGCGGAACACGGTATTATTATAATTCGAAACCTGACCAACAGAGGGCGTTTTGACAGATCACAGTATCTCTTAATTTCTAACCAAACCAACAGAGAGTGTTCCGAGATGGATTAACGGGTCCAACAAGTTCGTAAACGGCTTCATCGGGTCCAACGGGTTCATCGGGTTCGTTAACAGGTCCTACGGGTTCGATAACGTCGATAACAGGTCCAATGTCCGTTAACGAACCTGTTGGGAACAGACCCGATGAACCCGTTAACGAACCTGTTGGGAACAGACCCGATGAACCCGTTAACGGACCCGATGGACTTGTTAACCCATCTTGGAACACCCTCTGTTGGTTTGATTCTGAATTAAGAGATACTGTGATCTGTCAGAACGTGTCTGTTAGTCAGGTTCCGAATTACAATAATACCGTTTTCCGCCATGTTGATACGCCTCCTATCGGTCAGGTTTCTAATTATGATAATGCAGTGATCCGCCGTCTTGGAAGATGGCTGACATACAGAGTGAAGAAGGAAGTCTTCAGTTTAAAGAGGTTGCGATTGGAAGTTATGTCGTCACACCTGCACTAATGATTCGACTCATTTAATATATATATATATATATATATATATATATATATATATATATATATATATATATATATATATATATATATATATATATATATATATATATATATATATATATATATATATATATATATATATATATATATATATATATATATATATATATATATATATATATATATATATATATATATATATATATATATATATATATATATATATATATATATAAATAAATTTTTTCATGATTGAAATCTATGAACGTGAGTCATGTTCCAAGAGTAAGGATATCGTTTGACTTATACGAAATTAAAAAAAAATAAAACAGTTACTCCCTTGTCACTACAGGCTGAAATATCAAAGCGTTTGACTCATATGAAATTTTACAGAAAATAAAAAGACACTTGTTACACAGAAAAATAAAAGAGGTTCTCCTACATATATATATATATATATATATATATATATATATATATATATATATATATATATATATATATATATATATATATATATATATATATATATATATATATATATATATATATATATATATATATATTTATTCGAATTGTTGTTGCCTGTGATTTATTTTTAATCTCTTGATAATTATTAGCAATAACAGGCTGGTTGAATCTTAAAAAACTCGATTTAATTAATAAATTGACGTTTCACTATGACATTCATAGTTATTCAAAATTTTTGAACAAAATTGAAAATTCTTTGACATTTATTGACTTGATAAAATTGAATATTGATCTGTCTTGTTAAAAATTCTTTTAGTCTAATATTAACATTCAAAATTGTTTCATTAGAAGGCAAGGGAAACTACAGAAACCTTTACTTATGTAATGTTCGAAAATAATAATAATAGGGTACTATTTATTTAACAGAAAGAAATTAGTCACGGGAAAATATTAATATATATCTATGAATAACTATGAATGTCATAGTGAAACGTCAATTTATTAATTAAATCGAGTTTTTTAAGATTCAACCAGCCTGTTATTGCTAATAATTATCAAGAGATTATATATATATATATATATATATATATATATATATATATATATATATATATATATATATATATATATATATATATATATATATACATACATTATGAATCAGTCTACTAATCTAAAGTCATGAAGGTGTATTGTTGGTTGCATAAATTACTTTCCTATTTTATTGAAATATATAATCAAGAAATGAAGAACGAAATAATATACAATCACTTTATTCAACCATAGTATATATTTGATATATAAACAAAGCATTTATACAGTATAGATAGAACAATATAATTTTACTCATCAAGACATATAAAAAAATATTATCAAATTTTCCACATAATTATCTCTCTCTCTCTGCCCTGTATGTAAATCAATAACACTGTTTTCGTCATCGGAAACAATTAATCTGTCTATGGAACGTTTCAGTTTTTTACCCTCTTCATTTTTATATATCCTAAAAACTTTATGATTGTATTCCACCTGACACCAAAAATTTTCCATTTGATATAAGAAGTATATATCTCCAGGCGGCATAAATAAATCATATTGACTCTGCATTATTTTGAATTTTGTACTAAAGTTATAGTGTTTGAACCAAATTGATAATTTTTTGTAACAGTTTTCGCATATAGTTAAATTAACAGCCTTAATTCTGTAATAGTTGTAGAAAACATAATGCCACTCTTGGTCATAGATATCATCCTTACGACTTTTTCTGAAAACTCTACTTTTATCTTTCTATTCTCTTTTACAATTAACTTCTATTCAATTGAACTGAATTTTTCTAACAACTCTAACGTTAGGAGTTTTGGAAGACCTAATTTAAGTATGTCACAAAAAGACTGGATATTTTCGATAATTTTTTGAATTGAAGATTCTTGAAGAGAAATTAGAGGTATGCTGTGGTCTTGATGATGCATATTCTCTCTCTCTCTCTCTAGAACAAAAAACAATTAAAGTGAATACTGACCCCATGGTGAAGTATCGAAGGACGATGGAATTAAATAACGTTTATCGTCATGAGGACTTAGCTCTATTTTACTTTGTTCTATGGAATACAGTGTATGGGCGTAGAATCTGATTGAATTTTGATTAATAACTTTTTCGTCCTTCTCTCGCAAACAACGTACATAATCTTTGAAAGTTATCTTACTTCTAACAACATACTATCTATAACCCTTAGATTTTTTCGTTATTTAACCCCCTTGAACTTTGAAACTGTACATTTCGGATCGAAGACCTGCAAAATGAGTAATTATTTTACCGTTCACTTCATCTTTCATTAAACCAGGGACTCTTTTGTTTGTCAAAGAAATTTGATAGTGATTGTCTGGACCATAGTCAGAAGTATCGAAATGAGTATTGATTTCTTCAATAATTTTGTACGGATAACAGTTCAGCTCATATATATATATATATATATATATATATATATATATATATATATATATATATATATATATATATATATATATATATAAATATATATATATATATATATATATATATATATATATATAGATATATATATATATATATATATATATATATATATATATATATATATATATATATAACTGAGATTGAATTCTCGCACATCACTTGGTGAAACATCATAAAGAATAAAGTATAAACTTTAAAATAAAAACACTTGGCTTATGTTTCACAATATAAAAAATATTAAGATACTGTTATTAGCAGTAATAAAAAGTCGACATGTTTCGAGCTATGAACTCATTATCAAGACTGACTACAGGAGAGTATTGCATCGTAATTTATAAAACAGACAAAAGCAAAGGTGATACCTGAAAATCAATTTGTTCGTTTACAAGGGGTAATTTACATTTATGGGCGGAACTTATTTCGAGAATTTCGAGAAGGTCAAGACGTTTACCCTTGTTACCTGAATGTAACAATTTGGTTTTGTTGAAATCCAGGAAGTGATTGAATTTTATACAATGTTCAGAGAAGCCAGTGGTATTTTTGTTTTGTAAAATTGGTCAATAATAAAGAAAAATCTAACATCGGAGAAAACAGTGGTATTTACAAAATATTCTGCGACGAATGTCCTGCTTTCTATATTGGACAGACAGGAAGGAATATAAATATTCGTGTTGAAGAACATAAAAAGTCAATTTTACAAAACAAAAATACCACTGGCTTCTCTGAACATTGTATAAAATTCAATCACTTCCTGGATTTCAACAAAACCAAATTGTTACATTCAGGTAACAAGGGTAAACGTCTTGACCTTCTCGAAATTCTCGAGATAAGTTCCGCCCATAAAAGTAAATTACCCCTTGTAAACGAACAAATTGATTTTCAGGTATCACCTTTGCTTTTGTCTATTTTATAAATTACGATGCAATACTCTCCTGTAGTCAGTCTTGATAATGAATTCATAGCTCGAAACATGTCGACCTTTTATTACTGCTAAAAACAGTATCTTAATATTTTTTATATTGTGAAACATAAGCCAAGTGTTTTTATTTTAAAGTTTATAATATATATATATATATATATATATATATATATATATATATATATATATATATATATATATATATATATATATATATATATATATATATATATATATATATATATATATATATATATATATATATATATATAATATATATATATATATATATATATATATATATATATATATATATATATATATATATATATATATATATATATATATATATATGCATCAGTGTCAACATATTGGATTTTAAAACCCCCTAGGGGTGCTTTCGACAATATAAAATCATAATGAAAATCGTACATACAATTTTTCGAAATATCTAAAATAGTCATGCTGATATACAGGGGTTAATTGAAGAGTAATTCGGACTTTTTCATTTCGATTGCCATCAAATCCTCTCCAAAAACAAGTCGGTTATGAAATCGGGGGAAGGAAATGAGATTTCTAGCTCCGTAACGACCCTCTTATTTATTTACTAACCGAATTACCTTGTGTAATCAAATGTTCTCCATCGTTGTACCAAAAACGGTATTATAAGCATGTTTAAATTGATTTTTCTGAAACTGAGTGGTAGCTTTTGTTCTTAGATCCGTTTTCAGATCTAAATAGGGTTTCAGCCATGGACTCTGCTCGAATTTCAATACCTTGTGAACCTTCACAATAACTAAACCTGCTTTTAATGCCTGTTTGAGATTCCTAGAGTGAATCACGTAATTTCTCTTATTGAAGAGGGTAGACAATAGCTTTTTATGTCCTCCTCCTCCTGGAGGGGTGAGGTGTTCACAGCAAAATGGTAGATCTTTATGAAGATCGTGTTATTTCAGGGGATAATCGATGTCTACCTCAAGGATATAACCTTCGGGAGAATCGTCAGGTATTTCTCTTACATCAATATCGGTATTTTCACACCATTCGAACCCTCCATATGGTAAAAATTGTCCTATGGTATACCCATATAAATTACTCATATCGATGTAAAAGATATATTTTGTAGGTTTACTTGGATCAAAATCATTCATAAGAGGATTATTAGCTTCTGAAAATCTATTCAAGCAACACGAAATACCCCCACGTATACCTCTCTCGATAAACATAATCATATCTATGTCTTTTTAAATTTCCAAGCGACATTTCGTATATTTAAGCATACAGGGCCATGTATATGAAGGTAAGGCCGTTGCAATCGCATTGAAAATTTAAATATTTGACGTATGACACTTTTTTGCTCTAAGATATCTATGATTCAAGATGACATTTGACAGTTACGAATGACAGATGGGATGTATGTTGTAAGTACTACAGCAGTGTTCGTTCTAGACCACTTCAACATTTTCAGAATGTCCAAAATGTCAGTTCTGCGCATGCGCGACTACAGAGCGTGGCTATGGCCAGAAAATCGGCCATTTTTCGGATGGCGGCGATTTTCCAAGATGGCGGACCACAGTATTATCGTAGTTTAGAACCTAGCCAACAGAGGGCGTTCTGACGGATTACGGTATCATCGTAATTTAGAACCTAACCAATAGATGGTGTTCCAAGATGGCGGACCACGGTATCTCGTATTTCAGAACCTGGCCATCAGATGGCGTTTCAATATAGCGGTTCATGGTATTGTCGTCATTGAGAACCTGACCACCAGATGGCGTTCTTACAGACCACTGTATTATAGTCGTTCAGAACCTGGCCAACAGAGCACGTTTCAAGATGGCGGTTCATGGTATAATAGTATTTGATAACCTGACCACAAGATGGCATTCTTACAGATCACTGTATTCTTATCATTCAGAACCTGGCCAACAGATGACGGATCGTGTATGACAGATCACTGTATTCTCATCATTCAGAATCTTGCCAACAGAGGGCGTTGCAATAGCATTCAAAATTTGAATGTTTGACGTATGACAGTTTTATGCTCTAAGATATCTATGATTCAAGATGACATTTGACAGTTTCAATGACAGATGGGACGACGTATGATAGATTTATGCTGTAACACATCTTTGATTCAAGATGACATTCGACAGTTTCGAATGACAGGTGTATGACGTACGACAAATCTATGTTTTGAATCCAAGATGGAGGATGCGTGAGGCTATAAGAATAAGCATGGGGGCTTAGAGGACTGAAATTGTAAATGGGCGTCTCCAGGAGTCTTTGGGCAGACTCAGAAGACAAAAATAGTTCGATATACAGGAATATATAGAAGCCCTTGAGGCTCTTATACATGTTTTAACGTTATTTATTTTAACCTCACTTTTCGTTAGCTGACTTACAGATCACGGTTCAGGAATCTCTTGGAACCTTCTCAACAGAGGGCAATCGTATTCAATATTTGACGTATGACAGATCTTTGGTTCAAATCAAAGATGGAGGATCTATGATACATTTTATTTCCAATCCAAGATGGTGGATTATAGGTGACGTTCACGTACCAAGCTTGAAAAAAAAATTCAAAATTGAACAAATCGAGCTCGAGGTTTGAACCTCTATAAGGAGTCCAACATTATATTAACTGCTCTTGAAAAAATTCAAATTATATTTTAATTTTTCAGGCTGAAGACAACAAACAATAAGATATCATCGAAGTAGGGGGTTTTATCAGAGTGATAAGAGTTCGGTTTATACATTCTTCGAACGGTGAATATTCAAATATTGTTATGACATAAAAGTTCCGAACCGGACATAATCCCTCTTCATGGGGGTGTCATCCCTTCAATTTTTTTAAATGAGAAAGTGCATCATGCGACACCTCATTTGAAATCTATTGAAACACTGATTTCAAAAATGTATAACACTTTGTTGCAAAGGGTTAGAGTGGAAACCCAAAATAGGCTGTATTATTGTTAAGAAGTGAATGGGAAACATTTTGAACACCTTTTACGTTAAAAAATTATTCAGTTGCAGTTACTGTTGAAGTTTGAAATTTATTTAGTTTTCAGTACACCCTCAGTTGTAACTTGTAATTTATTACATTAAATGATTAAATTCAGTTACCAACATTCACAAATTAGGAAAGATTTATTTAGAGACAAAACAATTCCAACCCTCCAATGAAGAAACCTACCGTCAAGCCAACAGAATTCATTGAATTCTTGCAAAGTGAGATTAAAACTCTCGAATAACTCAGACTCCGTTAATTTTTGAACCAAAGTGTTATACATTTTTGAAATCAGTGTTCCAATAGGTCTCGAATGAGGTGTCAGTAGTTAATACTAAGAGAGAACTAATCCACAATGGCGGCCATCGAGGTGGGGAGACCTTTCCGTCTACGTCAAATCGATATTCAAGATGGATGCTATGACGTCATGGGGCCTGGGGGCCCTCTGTCATCTAATATAGGGGCTCCTTCTCCTCGATCCTGTCCTGGGGGGCCCTGGCTTGGGGCTCTGGACTGAGGGGCCCTGAGTATCTCTTACAACTACTCCTTCTCATCGATCCTACCCGGGGGGCCCTAGCTGAAATATTAATAAATGAAAAAAGCCGTGTCGGGATTCGAACCGCAGAATTTCTGCACCAGAGTCTAGTACTCAGACCGTTCATCCGTCACCTCACTGTGTAGATTAGTATGAAGCGAGTGATATAAAGAGATTGTTCATACGTTCGACAGAGGACTTCCGTATCGTAAGTGTTTTTCAAAGAAAAGAAATTCTAATAGAGGATCGAACCTTTTTTATATATATATATATATATATATATATATATATATATATATATATATATATATATATATATATATATATATATATATCTTAGGTCTGTCATACGTCATCCGATCTGTTATTCGTAACTGTCAAATGTCATCTTGATCATAGATATCTCAGAGCATAGAACTGTAATATTCTTCATGGGCCCGCGGAGTCTTCATGTAGCCCCCCCAGGAGTCTTCATGTAGGTTCAGGAGATTGAAATTATTATATGATATATAATATATAAAATCTTCGTATGAAAGAAGTGACATGTATGAGAAAGAAGAAGAAGAAAAATGGCTGTAATTAGTGCCGTAAATGCTCTCTGGAAGGAGCGTGCGTATCAGGATATCAGGAGAGCGAAGAGGTATGGGTCGTGAATTTCTGCTCCGAAATGTCAGTTCTGCGCATGCGCTACTAACTTGAAATATATGTATGAGAATTCGTATGGGGGTTCAGAGGACTGAAATATTTTATGAGACCCTCAGTGATTCTTCATGGGGGCACTGGGGCTCAAGGAGTCTTCATGTGGTCCCCCAGGAGTCTTTTTGTGTATTCAGGAGATTTGAAATTATATAGAACTGGGGGCCCACCGGGGAACTGAAATTCTTTGGTACATAGGAGTTCCTTCGGAGACTTGTGGAGGTCGTCTTCGTAGATTTGGATATCAAATTACATAGTTATTTTCAAATATGAAACTAATAGACGACAACTCCATGTTAAATATTAATTTTTTATTCGAATTCAATGAGACTAGAACGAACGATATGATATAAATTGAAGTTGATGTTGAAGGGTGTGTCCCCAAATTTCAAATTTCATTACATGTTGAGATTTAAATTACTTCATTTCAATAATGTACAGGGTGTGTCCAAATATTTCGAATGTGTGATAAAGAGTTATTACGTATTTTTCAATGAATAATTCATTCATGTCAATATTGATTCTCACGATTTTTGAATAAAATAATTTATATAATGTAATGAGATATATAATGAGAGGGTGTCTCCAAAAAATTTCTAATTTCATATTATGTTGAGAATTATATGAAGTCATTTCAATAATGTACAGGGTGTGTTCACATATTTCAAATGTGTGATAAACAGTTATTACGTATTTTTCAATGAATAATTCATTCATATAAACATTGATTTTCACGATTTTACTAAAAGCCCTTTTTTCATGGAAAAATAAGTTTCCAAACGAATGTTATCATATTGTTATCATAAATCGAACGATACAATGTCTATTTCTCCATAGAAATAACATCGAAATAACAAAATTGCTGACCCCAACTACATTTTTCTAATAAATATATTTCACTATACGGTATCCTGATTTACATTCATTCGACATCGTTCAGTGGTCAATAGAATTTCTATTTAAAAACAACTATTTCTTACCGAATGGAAATTACGTATACTCTAGTTTATACAATATTCACACATCAATAAAACATCCATTGATCAAGTGAAAATATCTTATATACAAGTTACTCATCAATAGGAGATCTATTTAAAAGTACGATTTCTGGTTCAAGTGAAAAAATAACTACCATCGATAAGACATCAATACCAAATCTATTGTAGCAGGACCTAAAATAACATATAATCACGTAAGATTCATTTTTTTCAATTTTATATTTCTAAAGTGGTCCATACATAGTCAATCTCGATCAGGACCGGATTTACATTTAGAGTTCTTCTTTGAAAATATTAACTCAAGTAAGTTTTTCGAATTCAATCGAGATGAAATTACAGAAAAAATAAATAAACAGACTGTTCCTATACAAAAATTCTGTCATTGAAAAATCCTATGAAAATATTTATATGGAGGAAATATTGAGTATTTAAGAGACCATACTAACTAGGGTGGGTAACTAACAATTTATAGAAAAATACAAAAACTCAAAAATATAACGATAAAGTCTTTACAGGGAATACCGTTTAACTCATATAAAATTTTAGAAAAAATAAAAAGTATCTTGTATTTTGATATACAGAAGAAATAACAGGGATTTTCTACACTTCATTGATCACAGTTGTAACAGAGTTATTTATTTCGATAAGGGTAGAATGTTTTATAAATTTTTGTGTGACTACCAGATTCCTAAAAATACTTTTTTTCATAGAAAAATAAGTTTCCGATTCATCAATGAATAATTCATTTATTCAATGTACAAGGTCTTCATCAAGATTATTATTCAAAATTCTAATGTCAGATAAATAGGTATTACGTAATGTTTATCCCTGGATTGATGGTGGTGACAGATGTAAATCTTAAATCCAAGACGAGGTTGAACTATGATAAAAATCCAAGGTGGTTGATCTATGCTCCTAACTCTATGTTCCAGGAGGATTTGGATATCATTTGACTTATATGTAATTTAAGAAAAAATAAACAGTCACTTGTATTTGTTATACAAAAACTCTAACTTTTTAAAAATATAACATATTAAATTATCCTTTGAAAATTAATAGTCATATGAGAGAAATATCGAGTATAGATTTTTTCAGAGACCAAACTAGAGTGTGTATTATCTAATAGAAAAATACGATTAAAAACCCATAAATATATCGTTGTTGTACAAAAATTCTCAGAAAAATAACAGGGTGATAGATCCTATGAAAATAAATATTTATATGAGTGAAATACCTATAGATTTTTCAGAGTCACAACTACGGTGGGTATCAATTAATAGAAAAATACAACTCAAAACTCATAAATATAACGATGAAGTCTTTACAGAGAATATCGTTTGACTTATATGAAATTTAATGGGTTATCAGAATACTTCCTACTTCATGTTTTCGAAGATGAATAGGTATTTAAAAATTATTATAACATTGAATTACTCTAATATTCGAAGGACGTATGAATATAGTTATATTTAGGGGATGTATGATTATTCGATTCAAAAAATTTTTCACTCATAATTATTACAACAATCTCCTCAATTTCCTGGTATATTTATCCTACGTACCTACCCTATAATATTGTTATTCTTCATTCATAAATGAATAATTTATTCATCAAATGTACAAGAGTGTCCACCGAATGAAAATTTCGAAAGTTGAAGAGATAGTTATTACGTATTTTTTATGAATAATTTGACTCCTACATAAATGTTTTTCATGATTCATAAATGAATAATTTATTTATTCAATGTACAGGGGTGTCTACCGAATGAAGTTCCAAATGTGTTATTATATAGTTATTACATATTTTTCAACGAATAATTTATATAGTTAATGTACAGGGTGTGCATCCAGAATATTTTTAAAAATTCAAATGTCAGATAGATAGGTATTACGTAATATTTATCGAATAAATGTTGTTAGGTATAGAAACATCAGATTTTATTTCTCACTGAATTCGAATTATTTTAAGGCTTTCATTACCGTCCGTTTGTCACTTGTCAATCGCGATAAACAAACATTAGGAAAGAATCCAAAAACTCATAATTTTAGTTAAATATTTCTTAAATTTTTCATTTTTATTCCATACCTAGTTTACATCTTAAACAATTAAATTGATTGGTAGGAGATCCATCGAACTGAATAAAACATAGTAAATTTGTTTATATTTTGACAGAGTTACATAAAGGAAATGGTAGCTTGTGATAAATCAATAAAAGTTCATAAGACTTCAGTTTCTTAACCAAGTAATCTGCAGGAGAATTAACTAACTTTTTGAACCACTCTTCATAATCGATTGAGTTAGCGCATATAATCAAACCCTCATAAATAATGTCTTTAACTGTAATAGTAACGTCAGTATCCCAAAAATAGTTTTAATTTTTCCATTTATAACATTTAACAAATATTCTAATTTTTGTTTCAATCTTTCAATATTTTCTTTGAGATCCACAACTACATCTCAACATAAAGAATATCAAAATTTGAATGATATATCATAATACCCCATTTATCATGATTTGTCATAATGAACCAATAGTAAATATCTTCAATCAGGTATATAACTTCGATGAAGTTCATCCAAGATAGTAGGTGACAGATAAAGTATTCTTTAAATCTAAAATGATGGATCTATTCTCCTAGCTCCATGTTCTGAATCCAATATTGGTGGTGACAGATCTAGACCTTATATCCCAGATGGAAACTGATATATGACAGATCTATACTATAAATCCAAGGTGGCGGATCTATGTTCCAGGAGGTTTTTGATATCATTTGACTTATATGACATTTAAGAAAAACTAAACAGTCACTTATATTTGTTAAAAAAAAATTCCTACTGACAGAAGATATAACATGTTGAAATATCCTATGAAAACTAATATTCATATGAGGGAAATATCGAGTATTAATTTTTTTCTTCAGAGTACAAACTAGAGTGTGTATCATCTAATAGAAAAATATGATTAAAAACTCATAAATATATTGTTGTTATACAAAAATTCTCAGAGTGAAATATCCTATGAAAATAAATATTTATATGAGTGAAATATCGAGTTCAGATTTTTCCATTCATATTCATCAAAGGACAGGACAACATCATTACAGCTAACTCTCATGTAGGACTGAAGTCCCGAGCTGGACTCAAACCATTCTCCACTAGAAATATTCCACTCGGAAATCCACAATTTGAAATGAAATTCTTTTCATTTTTCGATTCCTCATCGTCGACATATAAAATTCTTTCCGATTCTTCATTGATAAAACCACTGTCTTGAAACATCTTGCTACTTCAAACTTCAGTACTCAACTAAATATAATTCATGTTTTTCAATGTACAGTGAATTTCCTATACTTAGATATAATTATAGAAAAAAGGTTTGTGAATATTTGAAAAAATTATTTCTTTTATCTTTCCAAACATAAATTATTCAATAAATGGAAATGAGTGAAAAAAGAGCAAGGGTAATTTACAATTGGCAGAGTATATACTGATCTACAGCGGAAGGCCAAAAGATGACAGAGCGGCTTCAGGAGTGGGTCTGTTAGTGCACGAGAAGTACCAGAAAAACATAATAGACATCTGCTATGTCAGTGACAGACTTCTGCTTACTACGATCGAGTTCACGAAGACAACCAAGACACATATCATAAGTGTATATGCCCCTGATACCACTAAACCCCAAGAAGAGAGAGATTCATTCTATGACGAACTGCAGAACACTCTTGACAGGATACCGAAAGCAGAGGAAGTTATGATTTTAGGGGACCTTAATGCAAGGGTCGGTGACGAAACTATCGAAGGCATCAAAAGCCGATTCAATGAAGATGTTTTAAATAATAGTGGAGAACAACTACTACAATTTTGTGCACATAACGAGCTGAGAATCAATAATACGTTTTATCCACATAAACAAAAACATAAATACACTTTTGAAAACACCAGAGGACAAAAATCAACCATAGATTACATCATCACAAACCGAAATATCCACCCCTCGAAAATATTAGATGTAAGGGTCTTAAGTTCAGCAAATACAGTAACCAACCACAGGCTGGTTTTAGCTAAATTAAGGGGATGTGTACAAAGAAAACCGAAAAATAAAACCGAAACAATCGAAAAACTTAATATAGAGGCCATCAGCGACGCTACCACAAAATACTTATACCAACAAAGATTAAAGGAGAAAATTAACGAAAACAAAATTCAGAACGATGATGATGTCGAGACTGCGTGGATGAAACTAAGCAAAAGCATAATATCAGCTGCAGATGAAGCGCTTGGTAAACGCAAAATAAACAACAATGGAAAAACCAACTCGAAGCCATGGTTCACCGAAGATATCAAAATGCTTGCAGCAGAGAAAAAAAAGGCTTACCTACAGCTAAGAAGTCAAACTATCACATATGACGAATACAAAATTGTGAGAAACAGAGTGAACACAGAAATTCAGGCAATCAAAAGAGGGTTCTGGGAGAAATATTCAATAGACATGGAGCATGATCTATACGGAGGTCAAAGAAAGATATGGAGTATGCTACGAAATCGCAAAAAACCAATTAATGAATATGTACAAACCAAAGCAATAACAACAGAAACATGGGAGAGATACTTTGAAACTCTGTATAGTAACACACACATAGACGAGATAATAGGATTGGAACGTGAAAATGATTGCAGCGAAGACAAAGAGGGCCCAAACCAAACAATAACAAAACAAAAAATTGAACTAGTCGTCACTAAGCTGAAAAATCGGAAAGCACCAGGACTGGATAATATTCATAATGAACTGCTCAAATATGGGGGTAACGCATTAACTGACGAAATGCAAATTTATTTAATAAAATATACAATAGCACAAAGGTGCCAGACCAGTGGAAACAAAGCATTACAATCCCAATATTCAAAAAAGGAGAAAAAATGGATCCACAAAATTATAGAAGTATCAGTCTGTTAAGCGCACCTTCAAAGGTATTCACAAAAATCCTAGCAGAAGAAATCATACAGACTGGCATCAGTGAAGAACAACAGGGGTTTCGACAAAACAGATCCACCATAGATGCAATATTCATTTCAAGACAAATAGTGGAAAAAGCCATTGAGTATAACAAAACTATCTTTATGTGCTTTATTGATCTCAAGCAAGCCTTTGATAGGGTTAGGCTCTGCGATGTCCTGAAATTATTAAAGGAGAGGAACTTGAACCCCAAAACAATTGATATCATTAAGGAAATGAACATCGGAAATAGCACCTTTATAAAAGCAAACAGTAAGCTTTCCAACAAGATACCAGTCTCAACAGGAATCAGGCAAGGGGATAGTCTTAGCCCAATACTCTTTAATCTCTTAATGGATAAGATCATCATGGAAGTAAAGTCTGCAGGGAAAGGATATAAACTAGGCAAGAAAGAATTTAAAATAATTGGCTATGCTGACGATGCGGTGATAATATCGGAAGATGAGTACAATCTGCAGAAACTACTTTATAGGTTCGAAAGAGTAGCCAAGGAATTAAACATGGTGATCTCTGTCCAAAAAACGAAGTCTCTGACAGTATCAAGAGAACCGAGCAGGTGTAAGTTAGCGATCTACAATAAAAGTGTAGAACAGATCATGTCATTCAAATACCTAGGCGTTAATATCACAAGTAACAGAAACCTTAAAGAAGAAGTCCGAACACAAACAATAGCGGCAGCTAGGGTATCAGGATACCTACGGGACGTAATATGGAGAAACAAACACATGAGTATTGAAGGCAAAACGCGAATCTACAAGACGTGTGTACGACCTATCATGACCTACGCCATAGAAACACGAGCAGAAACAGCCGCTACTAAACAACTGCTAAGAACAACTGAAATGAAGACGCTAAGATCAATCACGGGCAAAACGCTTAGAGACAGAGTGAGAAGCAGTGATATAAGAACCCAGTGCGACATTCCAGATATTGTAAGATGGTCTAGAATCAGAAGACGAGCATGGAGAGACCACGTCGACAGAATGGATGATAATCGACTACCCAAAATTGCAAAAGAGGAGAAACCAACCAACCGTAGACCGCCAGGAAGACCCCCCAAACGATGGTACGAAAGCTGGACATCGGAGTCACAACTTAGGCTACAGCTTTGAAAAAACAAGACCTTGTCTTAAAATAAGAAGAAGAAGAAGAAGAAATGAGTGAGAAATTGAATTGAACAAGAGATATTGTTGGTTACATGAATCAATAAATTACCTTCACCATTTCAGATTTAGCTACTATATCTGTTGATAGAAATCTTAGCGTAGAAACTATTTTCCAGTGGTCAGGTTCCGAATTACAATAATACCGTGTTCCACCATCTTGAAACGCCCCCCTATCGGTCAGGTTTCTTATTATGATAATGCAGTGATCCGCCATCTTGGAAGATGGTTGACATACAGAGTGAAGGAGGAAGTCTTCAGTTTATAGAGGTTGCGATTGTTATGACGTCACACCTGCACCACTGATTCGACTCATTTACATACGAAGTGAGTCTCGACCTGTCGCGGACAAGTCTCAACCTGCACCAGAGCGCGGACAGCGAGCTACGTTCATCGAGTCTCCGTCGACCTTAAGGTCATTAACCCTGATATACAATGAGTCATTTCCACTCCGTTGAAATCTGACATAGTGCGCATGTCCAAAGGGAACCATTTTCCCTAATTTGGGTCTTTAGATTTCCTTATGGGAATTTACATGTAAAAATGACTTAAAGTGGGGTTGAATCGGTCTAGCCTATCTACTGAAGTGATGAAGGTAGTTTTCCGTTTGAACCAAAACACTGGAAGATAGTTTGTACGCCAAGATTTCTATCAACAGATATAGTAGCTAAATCTGAAATGGTGAAGGTAATTTATTGATTTATGTAACCAACAATATCTCTTGTTCAATTCAATTTCTCACTCAT
Source organism: Cynegetis impunctata (assembly GCA_030704885.1). Taxonomy (NCBI): domain Eukaryota; kingdom Metazoa; phylum Arthropoda; class Insecta; order Coleoptera; family Coccinellidae; genus Cynegetis; species Cynegetis impunctata. The sequence continues at coordinate 30,639 of JARQZK010000862.1, forward strand.
TTCAATTTATTAAATAATTTATGTTTGAAAAGATAAAAGAAATAATTTTTTCAAATATTCACAAACCTTTTTTCTATAATTATATCTAAGGATAGGAAATTTACTGTACATTGAAAAACATGACTTATATTTAGTTGAGTACTGAAGTTTGAAGTAGCAAGATGTTCCAAGACAGTGATTTTATCGATGAAGAATCGGATAGAATTTCATATGTCGACGATGAGGAATCGAAAAATGAAATGAATTTCATTTCAAATTGTGGATTTCCGAGTGGAATATTTCTAGTGGAGAATGGTTTGAGTCCAGATCGGGACTTCAGTCCTACATGGGAGTTAGCTGTAATGATGTTGTCGTGTCCTTTGATGAATATGAATGGAAAAATCTGAACTCGATATTTCACTCATATAAATATTTTTTTTCATAGGATATTTCACTCTGAGAATTTCTGTATAACAACAATATATTTATGAGTTTTTAATCATATTTTTCTATTAGATGATACACACTCTAGTTTGTTCTCTGAAGAAAAAAATTAATACTCGATATTTCCTTCATATGAATATTAGTTTTCATAGGATATTTCAACATGTTATATCTTCTGTCAGTATGAATTTATTTTTTAACAAATATAAGTGACTATTTATTTTTTCTTAAATGTCATATAAGTCAAATAATATCAAAAACCTCCTGGAACATAGGGTAAGGAACATAGATCCGCCACCTTGGATTTATAGTATAGATCTGTCATATATCAGTCTCCATCTGGGATATAAGGTCTAGATTTGTCACCACCAATATTTGATTTAGAACATAGAGCAAGGAGAATAGATCCATCATTTTAGATTTAAAGAATACGTCATCTGTCTCCTACTATCTTGGATGAACTCCATCGAAGTTATATACCTGATTGAAGATATTTACTATTGGTTCATTATGACAAATCATGATAAATGGGGTATTATGATATATCATTCAAATTTTGATATTCTTTATGTTGAGATGTAGTTGTGGATCTCAAAGAAAATATTGAAAGATTGAAACAAATATTAGAATATTTGTTAAATGATATAAATGGAAAAATTAAAACTATTTTTGGGATACTGACGTTACTATTAGAGTTGAAGACATTATTTATGAGGGTTTGATTATATGCGCTAACTCAATCGATTATGAAGAGTGGTACAAACAGTTAGTTAATTTTCCTGCAGATTACTTGGTTAAGAAACTGAAGTCTTATGAACTTTTATTGATTCATCACAAGCTACCATTTCCTTTATGTAACTCTTTCAAAATACAAACAAATTTACTATGTTTTATTCACTTCGATGGATCTCCTACCAATCAATTTAATTGTTTAAGATGTAAACTAGGTATGGAATAAAAATGAAAAATTTAAGAAATATTTAACTAAAATTATGAGTTTTTGGATCCTTTCCTAATGTTTGTTTATCGCGATTGACAAGTGACAAACGGACGGTAATGAAAGCTTTAAAATAATTTGAATTCAGTGAGAAATAAAATCTGATGTTTCTATACCTAACAACATTTATTCGATAAATATTACGTAATACCTATCTATCTGACATTTGAATTTTTAAAAATATTCTGGATGCACACCCTGTACATTAACTATATAAATTATTCGTTGAAAAATATGTAATAACTATATAATAACACATTTGGAACTTCATTCGGTAGACACCCCTGTACATTGAATAAATAAATTATTCATTTATGAATCATGAAAAACATTTATGTAGGAGTCAAATTATTCATAAAAAATACGTAATAACTATCTGTTCAACTTTCGAAATTTTCATTCGGTGGACACTCTTGTACATTTGATGAATAAATTATTCATTTATGAATGAAGAATAACAATATTATAGGGTAGGTACGTAGGATAAATATACCAGGAAATTGAGGAGATTGTTGTTATAATTATGAGTGAAACATTTTTTGAATCGAATAATCATAAATCCGCTAAATATAACTATATTCATACGTCCTTCGAATATTAGAGTAATTCAATGTTATAATAATTTTTAAATACCTATTCATCTTCGAAAACATGAAGTAGGAAGTATTCTGATAACCCATTAAATTTCATATAAGTCAAACGATATTCTCTGTAAAGACTTCATCGTTATATTTATGAGTTTTGAGTTGTATTTTTCTATTAATTGATACCCACCCTAGTTTTGACTCTGAAAAATCTATAGGTATTTCACTCATATAAATATTTATTTTCATATGTCCTGTTATTTTTCTGAGAATTTTTGTACAACAACGATATATTTATGGGTTTTTAATCGTATTTTTCTATTAGATAATACACACTCTAGTTTGGTCTCTGAAAAAATCTATACTCGATATTTCTCTCATATGACTATTAATTTTCAAAGGATAATTTAATATGTTATATTTTTAAAAAGTTAGAGTTTTTGTATAACAAATACAATCTCCTGGAACATAGAGTTAGGAGCATAGATCAACCACCTTGGATTTTTATCATAGTTCAACCTCGTCTTGGATTTAAGATTTACATCTGTCACCACCATCAATCCAGGGATAAACATTACGTAATACCTATTTATCTGACATTAGAATTTTGAATAATAATCTTGATGAAGACCTTGTACATTGAATAAATGAATTATTCATTGATGAATCGGAAGCTTATTTTTCTTATCACACAAAAATTTATAAAACATTCTACCCTTATCGAAATAAATAACTCTGTTACAACTGTGATCAATGAAGTGTAGAAAATCCCTGTTATTTCTTCTGTATAACAAAATACAAGATACTTTTTATTTTTTCTAAAATTTCATATGAGTTAAACGGTATTCCCTGTAAAGACTTTATCGTTATATTTTTGAGTTCTTGTATTTTTCTATATATTGTTAGTTACCCACCCTAGTTAGTATGGTCTCTTAAATACTCAATAGTTCCTCCATATAAATATTTTCATAGGATTTTTCAATGACAGAATTTTTGTATAAGAACAGTCTGTTTATTTATTTTTTCTGAAATTTCATCTCGATTGAATTCGAAAAACTCACTTGAGTTAATATTTTCAAAGAAAAACTCTAAATGTAAATCCGGTCCTGATCGAGATTGACTATGTATGGACCACTTTAGAAATATAAAATAGAAAAGAAATGAATCTTACGTGATTATATGTTATTTTAGGTTCTGCTACAATAGATTTGGTATTGATGTCTGAACGATGTCGAATGAATGTAAATCAGGATGCCGTATAGTGAAATATATTTATCAGAAAAATGTAGTTAGGGTCAGCAATTTTGTTATTTCGATGTTATTTCTATGGAGAAATAGACATTATATCGTTCGATTTATGATAACAATATGATAACATTCGTTTGGAAACTTATTTTTTCATGAAAAAAGGGATTTTTAGTAAAATCGTGAAAATCAATGTTTATATGAATGAATTATTCATTGAAAAATACGTAATAACTGTTTATCACACATTTGAAATATGTGAACACACCCTGTACATTATTGAAATGACTTCATATAATTCTCAACATAATATGAAATTTGAAATTTTTTGGAGACACCCTGTACATTATATAAATTATTTTATTCAAAAATCGTGAGAATCAATATTGACATGAATGAATTATTCATTGAAAAATACGTAATAACTCTTTATCACACATTCGAAATATTTGGACACACCCTGTACATTATTGAAATGAAATAATTTAATTCTCAACATGTCATGAAATTTGAAATTTGGGTACACACCCTGTAGGTACAGTATATAAATTATTTCCTTCAAAAATCGTGAAAATCAATGTTGATATGAATAAATTATTCATTGAAAAATACGTAATAACTATACATATATCTAACATTTGAAATTTCATTCGTTGAATGAGTACTTTGGAAACCTCTGTAAGTAAATGAATTAATTAGATACAAGGTCATTATTCTGTTCGAAAACACATGTCTCTATTATCTATCTCTGCGATAACATCAACTTCAATTTATATCATATCATTCATTCTAGTCTCATTGAATTCGAATGAAAAATTAATATTTAACACGGAGTTGTCGTCTATTAGTTTCATATTTGAAAATAACTATGTAATTTGATATCCAAATCTACGAAGACGACCTCCACAATCTCCGAAGGAACTCCTATGTACCAAAGAATTTCAGTTCCCCGGTGGGCCCCCATTTCTATATAATTTCAATCTCCTGAATACACAAAAAGACTCCTGGGGGACCACATGAAGACTCCTTGAGCCCCAGTGCCCCCATGAAGAATCACTGAGGGTCTCATAAAATATTTCAGTCCTCTGAGCCCAATACGAATTCTCATACATATATTTCAAGTTAGTAGCGCATACGCAGAACTGACATTTCGGAGTAGAAATTCACGACCCATACCTCTTCGCTCTCCTGATATCCTGATACGCACGCTCCTTCCAGAGAGCATTTACGGCACTAATTACAGCCATTTTTCTTCTTCTTCTTTCTCATACATGTCACTTCTTTCATACGAAGATTTTTTTTTCCTACTATCTCTTCTGGTCATTGATGTACACTTCTTTCAGCTCTTCAGCTTAAGACTTCTTGGGTTTTACTTCTTCCTGCTACCAACCGAGATTGATTTGTATATATTTCCCTTGTATAGTATAATATGAATCATGGTCATTGACTCCAATACATAAATCAGAGAGATCAGAGAGGTCATTGACCCCAAGGCAAAAGGGAACCATTTTCGGTACTTTCGACCTTAGATTTCCTTATGGGAATTTACATGTAAAAATGACCCAAAGTGGTCTAGAACCGGCATAGCCTATAAACTTATGAAGGTCATTGACCCTGATATACAAGGAGTCATTTCCACTCTGGACCTAGTGCGTATGACCAAAGGGAACCATTTTCGGTACTTTGGACCTTAGATTTCCTTATTGGAATTTACATGTAAAAATGTACTAACATATTCATCCATCAGATCCTCTCAAATTAGAACTTCTTCAATCAATCAAAACCGATAGACCCGTTTTAAAGCCGTTCAGACGTTGGGAGTTGCATGAACTACCTGTTCTTACACAAGGTTCCACTATGGAAGTACGGAACGTGAAAACTGGATCAATTATCGAATGCCCTCGATACATTATTTGTTGCTTCCATAAAAATAGAAAAAACAATGATATTAAAGATCCAAATTATCTAGATAACATTGACGTATCAGATTTGAGACTACTTTTGAACGGTAACTATATACCCCAAGAAAACCTGAATTTAGATTTCGAAAGGAATGATTTCGCCGGAGCTCATCATCATCTATTCGGAATTTTCATCAAGTTTTATGAATGAGAAGAAGGCCGCTCTACTTGATTATGTACAATTCAAGTCACGAGCCATATTTGTGAGTTCACTGCTCTACCAAGCTCCAAAAAAATTTGAAAAATCGAGCTCATGGCTCTACCTAGCTTTGAAAAAAAATTTCAAATTGAAAAATCCGATCGCTATTATAATAATTTCATTTTAATCTTGAAGAAATCCGATCGCATTTATACGGTTTATATATTTTTCAATTGCGGAATATTCAAACTATTCCATATCAAAAGAGTCATTACAACAATCTCTTAAATTTCCTGTTATCAATAATTTATGTAGAATTTGTGTGTGTTAGCCAATATTATTTCTGTATTAAATAAGTTATTTACTTGAACAAATGTACACGCTGGTCATGTCGAGACTCGATCAAGGTCGTTCGCGCGTGTCAATGACCTCCAGGACGAAATGTGGAGACTTGTCCGCGACAGGTCGAGACTCGATCAAAGCCTTCATGCGGCAAGTCTGGGTGTCGGAATGTGAAAGTCGAGATTTTCCTTGACCGGTGGATGAACTTCCGTAGAATCTTGACTGGTAGGTGAGGAACGTGTATATATATAAACAACAAGTATGTTCCCTACATCGCACACAGTCACCGAACCAGCTACAGTAACCGAATCAGCACTATGTTTTCTAAACTAAACAAACAATCTACGGCTCAAGAGATTCAGAGTGCAAGTTCTCTAGAAGTCAACTAAAACTATTAGTCTAAGAGCCAGCTTAAATCTGACAACACATATTTTACGGTAGCTGAAGTTTTGTCCAGCGAGACTGCTATACATACTAAACAAGCAATGGGTACTAGCTAAGCCCGGTCGCGGTAGGTTTAGGGTCCCTCAGGTGGAAGAGGCCTGAAAATTAGGTCAATTTTAAAATATTTTACGGCGACTGCCATTTCAATATGTCATCATATACCTCTACTAGAACTAAAAAATAACAATGGCTGCCGATTTTAGCGGTTGTAAACTCACGGCAGACACTTTTGAAAATTCGAAAAAAAAAATTTTTAAGTATTTTACGGCGACTGCCATTTTAACATGTCATCATATACCTTCACTCGAACTGAAAAATAACAATGGCTGCCGATTTTAGCGGTTGTGAACTCACGGCAGACACTTTTGAAAATTCGAAAAAAAAAATTTTTAAGTATTTTACGGCGACTGCCATTTTAACATGTCATCATATACCTTCACTCGAACTGAAAAATAACAATGGCTGCCGATTTTAGCGGTTGTGAACTCACAGCACACACTTTTGAAAATTCGAAAAAAAATTTTTTTAAGTATTTGACGACTTCTGAAATTTATATGTTATTTATCAAACTATTTTGAGCTTATATTGAAAATGGCTGCCATTTTCTCCGGTTGTAAATAGCCGGCTGACAGCGAAACCTTACCTGCAGCCCGTGCATATTTCTTACTTTTAACATTGAAATTACTCGAGTAGATGTAAAAGATCTTTTAATGACATAAATAAACAAACACATTTTTTACTATAAATGCGCATAATAAGGTAAATAGTTTCATTATAAGGCGCTACAGCAAATTTGAAATTATTATGGAAATATAATAAGTAAACATTTCAAAGTTTAATTGAAAATATTGATTTATTCATACCAGAATGTCAATTTAATTTTCGAAATGGTTAATTGCTCATATTGTGAAAGTTAGAATTTTAGTATATATTTCAGTTAGGTGTTAGTTGATTTTACAATTAATCGTCATCTTTGGAATCGTCTTCAGCATGTGAAAAGTATTCATCATCCACCGTATCAGATTCTGTAAAAATGAAATTGAAATTCATTAATTAAGCTTAACATAATTAAAATTAATATGCTATTATTACCTTCGGAGTGTTCAATTAGTTCGCTGACTAAGCTAGGGAGTTGATCTCCTTCAAACCACTTAAACAAAAAAGAATTATCTATTTCCATCCAGCCATATTCCAGGGGGCTGAGTGGTGTGGGCTCTTTTGCAGAAGCATTTTTCCAAATGCTAGAAATATAATGCGCCCTCAAAAACTGCTGATATAATTCAGACTTACACGGAGGAATCAAGATTGCATCGAACTTTTTTATTAAAATTTTCATTGACATCTGCACCTCTGTATGAATTAATGAACAGCTGGAACATCCCATCATCAATATCGAATGATTTTCTCGTATTGTACATAATGCAAGTGTACTTCTGAATAACGTCAAATAGATCACGTAAGGCATCATCAGTTAGGCTAACGTCACCGAAAGCAGCGAATGCTTGTTGAAATTCAACGTTATTTTTCAATAACGTGAAAGGTCTTTTTTTTCCCCGATTGAAAAAGGCTGTATTGAAGTCACAACCTGTGAAAGCGTGGAAACCAATTAAGCTTTTAGCTAGTAGTGGACCTAAGTATATATTATATTTTCAACATAAACTCAAAATGGTTTGATAAATAACATATATAAATTACAGAAGTCGTCAAATACCTAAAAAAAAATTTTTTCGAATTTTCAAAAGTGTGCTAAAATCGGCAGCCATTGTTATTCTTCAGTTCGAGTGGAGGTATATGATGACATATCAAAATGGCAGTACCCGTAACATACTTAAAAAAAATTTTTTCGAATTTTCAAAAGTGTGTGCTGTGAGTTTACAACCGCTAAAATCGGCAGCCATTGTTATTTTTCAGTTCAAGTGAAGGTATATGATGATATGTTAAAATGGCAGTCGCCGTAAAATACTTCAAAAATTTTTTTTTCGAATTTTCAAAAGTGTCTGCCGTGAGTTTACAACCGCTAAAATCGGCAGCCATTGTTATTTTTTAGTTCTAGTGGAGGCATTTGATGACATATTAAAATGGCAGTCGCCGTAAAATACTTTTAAAAAAAATTTTTTTTCGAATTTTCAAAAGTGTCTGCCGTGAGTTTACAACCGCTAAAATCGGCAGCCATTGTTATTTTTCAGTTCAAGTGGAGGTATATGATGACATATTAAAGTGGCAGTCGCCGTAAAATACTTCAAAAATTTACCTAATTTTCAGGCCTGCCCACCTGAGGGACCCTAAACCTACCGCGACCGGGCTTAGCTAGTACCCATTGCTTGTTTAGTATGTATAGCAGTCTCGCTGGACAAAACTTCAGCTACCGTAAAATATGTGTTGTCAGATTTAAGCTGGCTCTTAGACTATATATATAATGAAGAGTGTATCAAGAATTCAAACAAAATATGGGGAGAAGATCCAAGTGAAGACGGATGAATTATCAATTATTCTACCTTCGAGGTTTGCAGTACTTCTACAAGACGAACAGATAGTTGAAATAAATCAAAAAATAGAATCAATGAAAATAGTTGGAAAAGTTGGACGAACCGTCAATATTGAATTTAGGGAAGCGGAATAATGTTTTTGAGATTAGTAGGAGATGAAGGAGTAGGAGAAAAAGTACATTCATGAAACAGGCTTATAAACGTAAATGCATTCAACAGCAGTCTTCGACTAATGGAATATCTCAAAGTAAGAGTGGAAAAAAGGTGTCAAGAATTGGATATTTTGAAACAGAGAATTGCAATATATGAACTGTGTAGATTATTCCAATGATTGAGAATCAGTGAAGATGGTTAGTGAATTAAAAATAGAACTCGCTCAATACAAAAGAAATTTATTTTCGACTTGAAAGCCAGATGGTTGAGTATGGAGCATTTTGAAAATAACCAGTTGAATAACATCATAATGGAAATCAAGGAAAATTTGCAGAAGTTAATCCAGAATATTGTATTTAATGGACACGACTTGAATGAATACAGCAACGAAGATTGTTTCAGTTGAATTTGAATGATTTGAAAGCATATGTGGCGGCTATGAAGTCCTTTTCAATTTCATCACAAACTAAATCAGTATAGAGGAACTCTGCACCTTCTTTGTCAATTCCACATTGAGTTTATACATAAACTTATTATGGACAGAACTTCCAAATTATTTAAAAGAAGATTATGATTATCTTATTGGTCCTCCTCCTCAACAGTCAGAAGAAGATGAAGGTTTCGATGAAGAATATTATCCTTTCCCTACTCCTCCTTATACACTCGAAGAAGAAGATTTAGGTTCCGATGAGCAATGTTTTATGTGAATTATATATTAAAATGAATGTTTTCATAAAAAACATGTTATTTATTGATTATTTCACAGTATCCAACTATTTCTAGAATTATCTAACCCTAACCATTTAACAAACAATTTTTTGTCTTTTTTTTTAATAACTTTCCCAACCAAAAGAATGTCTTGATGTTTCACAAGTTGCAGCTCCATTTCATAGAATCCACCAGAAATTGGTTCGTTGTTCTCATCTTTGTGTGAAAGCAACAATTCAAAATGAAATGTTTTTCGTTTTTGGCTGCTTCATCGTAGACACCCAAAATTCTATCCAAACCTTCGTCGTTAAAACCATTTTCCCTTATTTTCATGAGCATACATGTCCATCTGACCCAAATCGCATTGCTACAAGTCATCTTATCCCTTCATGATTGTACGTCATCAAGGTTGATGATTTATTAACTTAAAATTCATCATTCAGCGTCTTAAATCTCTATGATTTGACGATCACCAGATATTATCATTGATCGTGGTTCTTGGTGATTTATCAACTTCAATTTTATAATTCAGCTTCTTAAATTCCTTTCCAAGATTTGTAAGTTTATCATCAATAACATTTGTCCTACTACGCATATTCAATTCATGAGTTCCAAGCACCTCACCCGAAATTTTTCCCAGTTTCTTTTCGAGTAAGCCTTGTTATCTCATAAACTTTGTATGAAAAGTAGCTTCCAGACCTGTAATGATATCATCGAAATATTGCTTCAGGTGTTTTTGAGTTGCATTGATTTGCTCATTTATGTCTATTTTTATGTGATTGAGTGATTCATATGTTGAACTCTTGAAAGAATAGAATTTCTCTCCTAATTTTTCGGCATCTTGGACTGTAGATTCAATCGCTGATGATTGAGTTTAGAAATATCAGGTTTTACCTCATTCGCCTTAGAATCCACTTACTCTTTCGTAGCCACATCTGTGTCATATGTTGGTATTTTAACGTTACATAATTTATGCGAACCAAAATCAAAGTCACCTTGTGCATTCGTAGAAAATCCTTCAATCTTCATACGTTTCACGTGAGATGTACGAGATGAGCGAACAAACTTATCAATCGACATGATTAGATAAAATAATTTCTCAATCTACTTTAGTAGATAAAATTAGCTTCACGAAGCTTCTTTATAATTGACCCGATTTCATTATCGTTAGAGGAATTTCCAGAATGCTTAGAAGCGTATAATAAACGGGATCGATCTACGAGCTCATTTACATCATTCCAGTATACATACTCTATGGGTTTATCGTTATACGTCATCAATCCTTTTCCACTCTGTTGAGAAGAAAGCAATCGCTTGATAATATATCTATATTTATCAATCCCACTACTTCTGACTTGCTTTGTGGGGTCAAATCCCATTTTATGTACATTTGTTATTTCCAAAATTCTTCCATAATTTTCTTCATTTTCATCGGTATATTCTTGAAAATCTTTCATAAAAATCAGATCATAAAGACCATGGGTACCGATAAATGACTGCCCTCCAATGATAATTTTACCACTTTTCTTATCGAAATCAATTATAGTGTTGCCAAGAGTCCACTTCGATGCCTCTGGATCGTATTCTGGTTCGAAAGTAGGACCGATGTGTGTTGACTGATTCCAAGCCTGATTGACATATTTACGTACTGGTTCTGGATATTGACCGAAGTATTCATTCAACTGCTCGGAATTTCTCAACTCGTTGACTAGTTGTGATTTTTTAAGATCATCTCCTACTAAAATAGATTTATCCTCATCTTCATCATCAGAGAACTTCTCAATTTTAGATTCAGCTACTATATTAGGAATATTAGCCCCAGATAAGGTGAATTTTTGTTCCAAATAACGTGGATATTAAGTCCAGGTAAGGTAAGGTGGTTTTTTGAACTCCAGGCAGTTTTAAACCCCAGACAATGTGGCTTTTAGCTCTAACCAAGGTGGCTAAAATAATTCGGGGCAAATCAACATACAATCTCAAACTTGATATTTTCCAAGAATATCTGTAGGGTATCGATGGCCAATTCAAACTACCATTTAGATTTATCTCTAGCAAAGATGCTAAGAAAGACAGTATATGTTCCAACATTAAACTGTACATAAGATATGACCACGTGAAATTTGCCATCGTTAGCCTACAAAAATCTTGTGTTAAATTGAGTGAATGAAATAAGCAAATAAATTAGAAATATTTTAAATTAAGAAATGTGAGATTATTATTTCAATATTGAAAGATAAATAATTTAATATAGATAAATGAAAAAATTGAAATGGCGGAAAAATTAAATAAGGAATCAATTCAGATTTTCAAGATAATGCATTAATACGAAATAATTATATTTCTTCTCATAACTTACCGTCTATCAGACGCCACAGATACTTAATAAATTTTAATAAACTTTAACAAACTATTCGTCTAATAGATATTGATTATAATCTTTACAATTGATGCACTGGTCTCTTCAACAACCATTTGCTAAAAGAGAACGATCTTGTACCTGTTAATTCGACGCTGTCTTGATTTATCGTAACACGCAGGTCAATAATCATAGATGGAACACAAGTGAAGCGTAGAATCACGGTACTCCGATTCGGAATTCAGTGGCGGCGGTTCATCGGGAATTGACACGTTAAAAAATATTCGTTGAATCGTTTTATCTTCCTCAGACCGTCCCATCTTGTAGGCAGCATATTTTTTCCATACTTTTTTTCTCTAACCAGTTGTTTAATCTGAAGTTTACATTGGTGCTCCTTAGACATGTTCTTGGAAGTCATGATGAAAGAGAACTGAGCGTTAGCCTATTATGATTTTACTTGTATAAATTTATCAGAACCCATTCGATAACGTCCTTTGTTCAAGTTGAAATCCTTCACTATAACTGTAGATACATATTGATATGCGTTCCAACACAGAGAGCATAATGCCTTGAATTCATCATACGTCATATCTGAGCTAACATGTTTATCATAAACGTGACGTAGGTAAATATCATCCTGTTTGAAAAGGACTATGTTTCAGAAACGTATGTTTGACATAGAAATGCTACATCAATAGACTTATGCCGACCCATAGAATAAAAAACCTTCATTTTATTCTGCTTGTCACCCATTATATCATCAAAAATGAAGATTGAATTTGCTTGTGCTTCACAAGAGTTAATGATCTCATTACTTTCCTTGTATCTAATATCGGGTATACTATTGAGAACTTGCTCCAATAATCGATATTTGGGCTGATGAAGACTTTTCGAGCAAATATAAACGTTCTCAAATCTAAGTCCATTCGGATTGAAGAGTGAACTTAGTAAAGCATTTGACTTTCCTGACCCACTAGGACCAGCTATAAGAAATCTACAGCTGTTTGGAAATAAATCACCATGTCTTTAAGCAATCTGATCCTCAAAAATATCTAAATTCTCAATCGGTAGTTTAAATGTTTGTTGTATGACAGACATCTTGATACTAGTGTAAATTTGAAAAAATCTCTATAAATATATAATTATTTCAAAACCAATTAGCTTTTATGTTTCCTCAAATATTGATGAATAATACATTCACATACAAGATCCGAAGGATTCATATTTTGAGCAAGCTATTCCATCAACAGAATACTATTTTATTGGGGGAGGCAATAAATAAAACAATAATTCTTCACAGTTTTTTTTATGAAAGATCTTCTAAATTTACATTTCAGTGAATCTGTTTCTATTATGGAAAACATCAAACCAAGGACATTCTTTTGAAGGAGTCAAATATCTTCTTCATAGCCTCATAAGAAGCAATTTTCTTCTTCAATATTTTCAAAATGTTGATCTATAGCAGACATGTTTGTATATTGTTCTATTTTGGTATGAAGTTCGGAATCCATTCAAATCTGAAATTTGCCATACTGCACATGCGCTCGCCACTACCATGATGCACAGAGGACGTTTCAATTCAAACTTTGGTGGAATTCAGCCATAACATTCTACATTTGTTATTTGAAGCGACAGTAGAATACAATTTAATTTCTTCAATAGAAAATCATATTTTTGTTTTCCCTTCACATATATTATATCTATATTGATTAGTGATTTTTTGAGAATAGTATCTATTTCTACGTATGATACATCCTCCTCTGAATACCTCAGACCATGATGATATCGTTTCAAGTATCTGATTTGTTTCTTATCTTCCAGAGTAAGTATGGAATATTCTCTTGGAGGTTTGAATATGAAATGAGCAACTTGATTTCCATTATTTATAGCTATCTCTTTCGGACAAAATTCTCCAGCACTGACGAATCCTTGGATATCTAACGTTACAACCTTCATCTTCGGACTATTTTCTTCAACTGTTTAGCAAGGTGTCACCTTCTCTACAGTTTCAATGAGAGGTAGATATTCGATGACGTAATCATGTACTCTTGTACAGTATGCTCTTGAAGATGCTAGAAATCCATTTCTGGCGTGAATTTCCAATTTAACATCCACGGTAGAAGATTTGAAACTTTCATTGCGTCTAGAACAATCGATAAAAAATATGGCTCGTGACTTGAATTGTACATAATCAAGTAGAACGGCCTTCTACTCATTCATATAACTTGATGAAATTTCCGAATAGTTATAATGAGCTTCGGCGAAATCCTTCCTTCCGAAATCTAAATTCAGGTTTTCTTGAGGTATATATTCACCGTTCAAAAGTAGTCTCACATCTGATACATCAATGCTATCTAGATAATTTGGATGGAGGACATTCGATAATTGATCCAGTTTTCACGTTCCATAATTCCTTAGTGGAACCTTGTTTAAGAACAGGTAGTTCTTGCAACTCCGAACATCTGAACGGCATCAAAACGGGTCTATACGTTTTGATTGATTGAAGAAGTTCTTATTTGAGAGGATCTGATGGATACATATGTTTAACTCTCAATTCCATACTCTGAATAGAATTTTTTGCTTTGATAACTCCAGCAGCTTCCTCCACTCCAGCACTCACCAGCATTGCATTCTTGTCATTGCGAACTCGAACGAAACGAATCAGCTCTTTTCCACAAATAGCCATTCGATAATCGTCGAATATATTCAAAAGATGACTCAGAGGTATTCGTAAAGTAAAGCTTCCATCTTAATTTGTAATAGCACCGTTTGGATAATTCCATCCTGCAATAGCAAGTTCGCGAATTTCAGCTTTCTCATAACATAAAAATCCTCGTACAGTACTAACAAGTCCTGGATCTTCAACTGTATCTATCTCGCTTCCACACAGCTCGTAAGATATTGAATCGAAAAGGAAAGCACCTGCGTTATTGACCAACGGAACATCTCCTGCACCTGCAGTTTTTAGTCAATTTTCCTCTGATAATAACAGCTGCATCGTTCATGAGAAGCCAAACATCAGGTCTATTAATGCCAATCTCGATGGTGTCGTTATTTTCGAAGGATTTAATCAAAGGTAAATACGTTCGACTTTCAACTCTGACGATTGAATCATCATTGACGAGAGGGCGGTACAGATCGAAAGCCTGGCCGGATAACATGACCTATAGATTGTAAAACTATTTAATTTTCTAACGTCAGGTGTGTTCTGGATGGCTGTTGAATGACTTATGGTTTCTGTACTCATACTCTTGTATCTTTATACTTGGAGGAAAAAATCAAAACCATTTTTTAAGTTCCAATCTAACTATAATTTATCTAGTTTCAAAATCAACCAGTTTACAATCTTGATCTCGAAGTTATATTATATATCTTTTTCTTCAACACAGGAAGGTATATTAAATTTCTAGGTGTTTCGTCTATAGCTTAACCTGGGTCTGCGTACACCGAACATTCGTATATCGTATGTGAATGTCCATCGTTGTAAAATGCTCATTCGCTGATATTACTATCTATATGTATAGTTCTAACTTTAACGATTTTCACAGGCAAATCTGACTCATGAACCTTGCCAGCTTCTAAAATTTTACCGGAGAATCACAATAGCATTCCTAAGGAGTTTTTTTCGTAAAATTGATAGAGTATGACTTGTGAAATATCTCGCTCCTTAAAGTATTATTATTTAGTCTCAGGAAAAATATTCTTTGGAAGTACCCTTCTTTTGTTCTTATTCAGATAGCAAATGTTTTTTTAACTAATCTTCGATATCGGTTATCTCATATGTACGAGTAGGTTTACTTGCTCCTTGTCAAAATAGTAAAACTGTGTATTATCGTCTATATTCGGTTTTGTATTATATGACATGACATGAGTGATGAAAATAAAACTAATAGTCAATATTTATAACATTTTATTCTGTAGAAATTCTAAACACAATTTTCCACAATTTTCCTTATTATAGGTCTGATATTGATCTCTATTATATAGTATTTTAACGTTCAAGTAAATCACTAACTCCTTCGGCGGCTTCAAATAACCAGAACTATCAAAATATTCTGCGACATTTCCGTTTTTTGTGTAAGCTGTCCAATGGCTGCCAGGTCCCTGTGAAGAATCCAAGTTGATCACCCTACATTCCTTTTTCCACGATTTTTTCTGTAAATTATCACGCATAAATACACCCCTGAAGTGAGGTATCTTTTTCGCATAATTTTCAAGCTCATAATCGTATAGACCTCTATTGGGTAGCTTAGTTAATAGTTTTTTTGTTTTTTCAAGTAAAGTCCATGTTGGCGCTTCACCGTATTTAATACGTAGAGCAAGTGTGAACTGTTTCGCGACTTATGGATGTTGCGAAATCAGACACAATCACAGATTTCAGATCAGTAGGAGACTGAATATAAAATGTCTTACCGACAGCACACAATTCTCGATACGCACACATTCAGTTTGTCAATATAACTGTTCTTTTCACAGTTTTTATACCACAAAAAAGGGTTCAACACACATGGGCGCGTGTTTCTCCCAAAATCAGACAATTATAATTCAGCAACTCACATTAAGAAAATCTGCATTGTGGGTTGCCGACACAACATCCTCCGTGCGCGAGAAAAATGACAAAAATTTTAAATAAGTGAAAAAACAATATGTAAGCGAGAAAAAAAATTAAAATGAGTGCAAGTATCATAAATGACACACATACATCCATCTAAGATGGTAAAGGACATAATTTCACTAAAGTTCTGTCGAATACGCCTTTAAAAGTCTTAACAGACGCAACTCGAGGCATATTATCGGTTCCTTGATAAAGTGCGATAATTCGACCTATAGACCAACGGCAAGGAGGGTTATTGTCATCTTTAATCAGAACTAGTGTTCCTACTTTTGGGGGAGCTGTAAAGTTCAACCACTTGGAACGCTGTTGCAATGCATGAAGGTATTCCTTGGACCACCGAGTCCAAAAGCTCTGATGCAACCTTTGTAGCAACAGCCAACGACTTAGGTGGTTTATCCGTAAATCGGTTAGATCAGGTACAGGCAGACTGGAGAGAGGCTCCAGAGTGAGAAAATGTCCTGTCGTTGACGCGTTCACATCTTCAGGATCAGATGAGAGCGAATTCGGAGGGCAAAAGTTCAAAATGGACTCTATTAAACATAAAACGGTGGAAATTTTCTCGTGAGAGAGAAGTTGTTCGCCCAAGACACGTTTCAGATAGGTCTTAACGGATTTCACACCGGCTTACCACAGTCCGCCCATATGGGGCGCTGAGGGTGGATTAAAATGCCACTCTATTTGTTCGCGAGATGCAACTTCACGCATAAAACCATTAATTTCACGATAAGCGCCGACAAAATTTCTACCATTATCGCTATATTTGTGGTTACATCGACCACGTCATGAGATGAAACGCTGCAAAAACGTGGACAAAAATATCTCGGAAAATATATCAGAGGCGAGTTCCAAGGGCGAAGCTTTGGTGTTACTGCATACAAACAAACATACATATGCTTCGGTAGTTCTTATTCCACGATGTCTACTCCTGAAGACAGAGTAAGGACCAGCGTTGTCAACACCTACACGAGAGAACGCTTTCAAGTGCGAAATTCTAAATCGACGAAGATCTGCCATCGGTGGCTGAAATGTGTGAGGATAATTCGAAAGCAACGCGCACACTTCGATAGACAAGAAAAAATAGCTCCTTTTGCAGATATAACCCAGAAGCGTTGGGCCAATATAAAATTTAACGTTCTTCGACCAGCGTGAAGATATTTTTCATGATAGTAGCGGATGATTAGGTTAGTGAGAGGACTTTTACAGGGTGAAAGAAATGGACACTTTGCTTCATAATTCAGTGAGGAATGCTCTAGTCTACCTCCAACTGTTAAAACTCCAAAATCATCAACAAAAACATTGAGGCGGCGAAGAGGTTTCGAAAAAAAATCTTTGATCTGAATTCTTTGAAAAACTCTACACTTTGAGTGCTTTTCACTAACGTCAAAAGTGCGTCATTCAGCTCCGATGAGGATAACCAGCCTTGTGTTCGTTGTGACTTGGGATGGCTCAAATTGAGCTTAAAACGCAAAATGAAACCAACGATGCGAATTAATTTAGAAAGCGAGGAGTAATTTTCGGTGAGAATATACAATTAATATTTTCAGGCGGTTTCGTAAAAAGAAAGAGACAAAGCTTCGATTAACACTTCCCTTCACGATATTCACTAAAAATAGGTAATTCCAAATCTTTCCATAGGACTGAAGGTCCACGGAACCACAACTCATTTCGCATAAACTCAGACGGCAACAGCCCTCTGGATCTTGCATCGGCAGGATTATTTTTTTGTGGAAATATAACACCATTTTGCGTAAGGGATCTCGGATTTAATTAGGGAAACATGGTTGGCCACAAAAATTGGCCATTTATGCTGTTGACCATGAATCCAACTCAGAACTATTTTGGAATCTGACCATGCTACTAGATTGGTGAAGGAAAGCTGACCTTGTAAGACTTCGACATATGATAAAAGCTTTGCTAGAGGAGATGCGGCGCACAATTCTAAGCGAGTTATTGTTATCTTCTTCAAAGGAGCGACTTTGGTTTTAGAGCACAAGAATTTACCATACACATATATATATATATATATATATATATATATATATATATATACATATATATATATATATATATATATATATATATATATATATATATATATATATATGTATATATATATATATATATTGTCATCATACACAACCCGAATATTAGCGAGCGCACAGTAACCCTTGTCCGAGGCATCGCAAAAGACATGTAGCTCATATCTAGCATTAGAATTTCCCTCGAAGAGCTTCCTTAAAATCTGAAGGTCTGATAATTGCAAGACTAACTTTTTATATCTATCCCATAAACGAAATATTTCGACCGGAGGCTCATCATCCCAACCTATCCCGGCGGCCTAAATGTGTTGTATCAATCCTCACAGAAAAAATGGAGCAGGTCCTAGAAATCCGATGGGATCATAAATTCTAGCCAACTCTGACAACAGATGACGCTTTGTGCATCTTCGAACAATAAAACGAACAGAAAAGTGGAAAGAGTCCGTAGAGGGACGCCACTGCATTTCTAAAATGCGTAGTGAGGCATCCTCGTCAGCCGATTCAAAGAACTTCTCCCTCAAAGAAAGATGCGATGTGGGAAGATCATCCAATACAGAAAGATTATTTGATGAGAATTTTCTTAACTCGAAACCACCCAATAACAACAATTTATTTAACTGTGATTTCAATTCTCGAAACTCTTCAATAGTTTAACAACCGCTTACAATGTCGTCAATATATGTATTCTTATTAAGAGCTTGAACGGCGAGTAGAAAATTCGCTCCTTCATCTGTCACTAATTGCTTCAATGTACGAAGGGCCACAAAAGGAGCACTTGGTATACCATAAGTTACAGTGCGCAGTCTGAAATCTTGAATGTTTTCGTCAGAGGAAAACCTTCAAATAATGAGCTGATAATCTTGGTGTTCAGAGCTCACCCAGATCATCCGATACATTTGTTTGATATCCGCACTTATAACGTATTCGTGTTCTCTGAGGCGTAGAAGTATGGACCAAATGTCACTTTGAAGTTTTCGACCTATTAACAAGTGATAATTAAATGATAACTGCTAAGGGCATTTGCTAGAGGCATTAAAAACAACCATTTTTTGTAGACGATCCCTCGCCCTTAACTATGATTTGCCTGGATCTATGCACTTTGGTGGCCAATATGAAAATCCTCTGGATGATATAGTGACTCTCTTTGCAAAATATTTTTCATCTGTCTTTACCTCACATGACAATGTTGTGATTCCTGACTATAATTTTGAGGAATCAATCAATTTTGGCAAATGTAATATTAGTGTCATTGATGTTATCGACAGAGTAAACTTTTTGCGGCCCTGACGGTGTTCCTTCTGTGTTTTTGAAGAATTGTATATATACTCTTGCAACTCCCCTTACCCACATCTTTAATTTATCCCTGAATTCTGGAATTGTTCCTGAGTTTTGGAAACAGAGCTTTCTTAAACCTATATACAAAGCAGGGGCTAGAGAAAACATTGAAAATTATAGAGCGGTTTGTACTCAATCCGAAATACCTAAACTTTTGGATTATCTGCTAACAAGACGAATGTTTTGGGAGTGTAAACGTCTCATAATTCCACAACAGCATGGTTTTGTCTCCAACAGATCAACTGTTACCAACCTTCTCGTATATGAAAACTATATTTTAGATGCTTTAGAAAATAAATTACAGGTTGAGTCTATTTATACGGACTTTTCTAAAGCATTCGATAGAGTAGATCATCAATGCTCATTGCAAAGCTGTCCGCTTTGGGTTTTCATGGATCAATATTGCAATGGATTCAGAATTTCCTATCAGGTAGGAGTTATATTGTTAAAATTGGAAACTGTACATCCTTCTCTATTGCTGCATCTTCAGGAGTTCCACAGGGGTCTCACTCTGGACCTTTACTTTTTGATTTATTCATTAATGACATCGGTTCAGTTATAAAAAATAGTAAGTTTCTCATCTTCGCGGATGATATGAAAATATTTAAATCCATTGCCTCTACTAACGATATTTCACTTCTTGAGAATAATCTATCTAAATTTTATGATTGGTGTGTTCTTAATCTCATGGACCTTAATATTTCCAAGTGTCACTGTCAATCATTTTTCAGAATCAATAAGTCTGTTTACCATGATTACAAGATCAACAATTCATCTGTTTTGAGGACATCAGTTATAAAAGACTTAGGAATTATGTTTGATACTGAACTGAATTTCAAAGCTCATTATATCGAAGTCATTTAAGATGTTGGTCTTCATCAACAGATCTTGTAAGGATTTCAGTTTGGAAACTCTAAAACTATTATACTGTTAGCTGATAAGGTCGTTATTGGAGTATGGTTCAATAATCTGGTACCCTTATTATGATATTAATAAAAAACAAATTGAAGATGTACAAAATACGTTTCTTAGGATTTGTGCATACAAGTTGGGTCTGAGAAGGCGATTATTCATATAACTTAGTTCTCAGACAGTTGAATCTGTTGACTCTAGAAAATCGTAGAGTTGTAATCGACATGTGTTTTTTGAATAAAATTTTACAAGGTATGGTGGACTGTGAAGAGATCTTATCATTGATTGAGTTGAATGCTAGTAGACAGACCAGAGTCAGTAATATGACATTTAGAATACCTTTTCACACAACAAATTATGGATTTTTCTCTCCAATAACTCGACTGCTTCGATGCGGAAACAAATTTCATCAAGTAGACTGCAATTCAATAAGATTCATGAAAACAGAACTGAATCTTTTAACGTCATAATTAAATTATAGATTTTAAGTTGTTTGTTAATAATAATAATCTATATTTATATTTATATTTATATTTATATTTCTTTATATTACTTTAATTTAGGTTTTAAGTAGTTTTGGGATATATTACTGTCTTTGTAGTGAATGTATTGTAATTGGGACTACCGTTAATAGAATAAACCTTAACGACGCCATGGTGTGGCAATTAAAAGGAATGCGGAGGAACTCTCTCCTCTTCAATTGGTTCCATATGACCTGCATCTAAATATTCCAGCATGAAATCCCAATATAGAGTATAGAGTTGAAGTTGACTCAATAAGCATCTTTCAAGATTCAAAAAACGAGAAACAGCTAGATCCCGATTTCCCGAAAATGTTGGCAAAACGTCACGAAAAGGCAAGGATACAATGTAGCTTCCGGCATCGTCGCGTTTTTAAGTCACCCTGTATATATTCTCACACACTTCATCATCGTGACACGAACTTTCAGGGGCTGAGGGCAACACTTCAAATTCCCAAAGTTTTTGAAGATCCTGATTCAATATCTGCCCAAGACTAGAAACAAAAAATGAAAATTGTGAAGCGTTCATTTGAGAGGCAATTTTACCCATAACAATAAATTCAAATTCCGTATCTATAGCGTCAAGTCCATCAGTTTCTCCGTTAATTACTTTTCATAGAGCAATCTTGGAGAAAACATCAGCGCCCAGCAACAAATCAATGTTTCCTGGTTCGTAAAAATGCGAATCAGCTAATTTCAGATGTTGTAAATGGCTAAAAGCGGTCGGATGGACTCTATTTCGCGGTAATTCATCACTAATTCCATCTAAAATGACGGCGTCAGAAATCAAAACAGGCTCACATTGATTGACAGGGCGTATAGAAAGAGTTATGCAACCATAATTTGAACTTGTTTCTAGGGAATTCAAACTTTGTATCTTTACTTCAATGCGTTGTTTAGGTAGACCCAAAATATTTTGAAGCCCTTTTCGAAATAAATGACATCATAGATCCACCATCAATTAACGCACGCATCACATAAAAATTCCCGTGACTATCACATACTTCAACCAATGCTGTGGCCAACAAGACAACATTAGTCCTTTTAACAAACACCTGTAGCAGAAATTACCGTATTAGGCGTATTATTTTCAGAACTGGTAGAAGTCTCGTAGAAGCGTATGATGCCTCAGTTTGCACTCACAGAAAGTATGAAGAGACCTACAATTGCGCAAAATATGAACGGAGCTCAAACAATTAAAACAAAGTCGAGTAGTTTTACAGAAAGTGTGACGCCCTTTCAGGGTTTTTTTAAATTGGACATGCGAAAAGCTGGTGCGGCTCTTTATATAAACAATAAGTGATCACTGTATCATTCCGTTTGAAAAATGAGAATTCACCTTTTTATTTTGCGGAGTAAATTATTATTAGGAGGTTGGAGATTTCAAGGATTCGATAGCGCAACAATATTTGTTCAAAAACTCCATTGAAGTCGAAAATTCTGGGATGTCGAAAGAATCATGCTCAAGTTCAAACCTCGTTATCACAGAATTATCAATACGTTTGAACAACATTTGAACCAAAATGCAATCCCATTTATCCACCGGAAATTTAATGTGTTTTAATGCAGCCAAATGTTCAGTGAAGGTATCGAGTAAATGACGCACCGTACGAAGTCCAATTTTCCCAATGAGCTTGATCCCTCAATCGTTTGTTGGAATAACGTTGTACCAGTGAATCATAAGCTATCGTGTATCGTGTATCACGAACCATAGGTAATGTACGTACTAACGATAGGGGTTGACCTTCCAGAGATGAAATTAAATAATTAAAATTTTCAATTTCCGATAAACTCTGATTATTGTGAATAAGAGCGTCGAATATATCTAAAAATGTAGGACACTTAGTGAAATCCCCTTTGAGCTTTCCAATTTTTATTACTGGTAATCTGATATTGGGTGAATGCATCTGAAGAAACCGGCTCGGCTTTCTAGAACTAATATTCAACCCCATCTCTTCCGTGTCGAAAAGCTCCGAAAAATAGCTTTCACAAGGAAGAAATCGTTTTGAAAATGAGATCGTATCGTTTCCTCATCTGTCATGTCTGAATTATCGTCAGCTAATAAACCGGTTGTCACATTATTATGCTGTTTATTGAAATCTTGTCTGAAATCATCAATTCCTCCGAAACGAATTTTGAAAAGCATATGTTTCGTTTTATCTGATTCAGACTAAATGGCTAAAGCTTTCAAGGATTCCATTTCAGAAATAGAAATGCCTCTTGTTAGTTGGGCCTTTTTCAAACGCGAATCAGTCATGATGAAATGAATTATAATAATATGAACAGTAGTGTAAATTGAAGAAGTTCATTCCAACGAAGAATGGAGGAGCGAATTCGACAAATGCGATGCAGTGCGAAGAATATTTCGAAAGGTGAATAATTAATTCGAGCGATTTACGAAGAGCGGTGCGATTTCAAAGCTTAATTCTAAGATTCAACAAATTATCCTCAGAAGGAAATGTGTTGGCTTTGTTTATATTCCTCCGACGCCCGGTGAAAACAAACTAATTTGACGAAGCGGAATGCGAACCGATCAGAGGCTGCGGCAAAGTCACCTGAAAAAAAATTGACTTTGCGTGGTCGCGATCAACGTGCACTTGCGCCTGTAATATTTTCAAGACCTTCAAATAAAACTAGCGAAATATGACATTCGACGACAAAAAAAATTAATTTCAATATGCAGATTCATGAAATGAAATGCGTAGTATGAAACACTGTATTCTAGGAACACAAATCGATTAAGTTTGCGTTTTTCAAGTGGTTCTCTGACAAATAAACTTAGAAACAGATCAAACAACCCTCCGGCCGCGAGAAAAAAGACCGGCAGAAAAGATATATGATTGCTTATGAATGAAACCTGCAATCAAAAATCTACTTTTCAAAGACCTCTGAAGGAGGCCCAAAGGACCAATTAATGTTGGCGCTTTACCGTATTTAATACGTAGAGCAAGTGTGGACTGTATTTTTTATGGATGTTGCGAAAGCAGACACAATCACAGATTTCAGATCAGTAAGAGACTGCATATAAAATGTCTTACCGACAGCCAATGATGTTGGGGAGCTTCTATGAATTTGCAGGTCTGGAGGGATTCCTCAAAGATGACCAGGCACTTTCCATATACACTGGACGAATTCTAGATACTTCAATCGAAGTCAACTTATTCTAAGGCACTGTCCCTGTCAGTTATTAACAATTTGTTGCGGTTTAAAAAGTTTTCGAAACTATCAAATTAGCGAAATTCACCTTTTGAGCTATCAAGAATGCGGAAAATGCGGCAATAATTCTCGATACGCACACATTCAGTTTGTGAAGACAACTGCTCTAAGGAGGCTCCGTGACGGAGAGGCATAGGTAACGATATGCCGTCTTCGTTGACGGAGTTGGTGGGTTCGATTCCCACCGTGTCCTTGGGTTTGTCATTGTCCCATTACAATTTCATTACAATTTGACGAAGATACTACGTGATTCTGGGTATATGTACTAAGTTTACGAACCCATGAGGGTAGATAATGGAACACAGGCGAACAGTCGCCTGTGTCCCATCATCCCCTTAAAAAAAAACAACTGCTCTTTTCACAGTTTTTACATCACAAAAAAGGGTTCATTACATGAGAGCGCGTGTTTCTTCTAAAATCAGACGTTTATAATTCAGCAACTCACATTGAGAAAATCTGCATTGTGGGTTGCCGACACAACAGTCCATATTCTCGTTTAGATTTTTCGACGTAGAGCCCTTTACCTATAGCCTTGTTATGGCGATGTTCCTCTTCCAACTTTTAGTAGCATTTTTAACGTCAACTACAGTTTTGGCAACAGCGCTACCTTCACTCGTCTACATTTCCAAAGCAGATAGTCCAGCGAATTTCGGAACTAAGTATAGAAGATCCCCTGATTTTGATTCGAATGGAGTAATTCTTGCTACTCGTATGTTTCTACGGTCACCTGCTTTCTTGATTGCAAGCCTTGCCGCTTTAAGTGCCCTAGTGGATGACTTTTTCAAATTTCCTTCAATGCCTTCTCTTTTCAATATTTTGGCAATAGGGTTAATAACACTTATTTTGAACGACTTTTTGAAACCCATACCTAGATAACGTTTAGCTTTCATAATTCCAGTAACCATAAGAGCGTGAGATATTTCTTTGAATTTAGCTTCCTTCGACTCAACTCGTTTCCAAGCTATATATCTTAGAGAATTTGATCAGCTTTATGTCTAACAGCTAGTTCTTTACTTTTCGAGTATGCAATGTCGTGTTCTTTACAAGCTTCGTCGAGATTATTAATCCCTGGATCACCTCTACGAAGACGTTCTTCTAACTTGGTACCAGGTCCACAATACGAATAACCGGGTAAATGTAACTCAATCGGCAATTTATTCATTAGTGTGTTGACAAGTCCGTCACCTACGAAAGTTAACATTATAATGAAATGACGTCATTCAATTTGAACCATACCTACATGTATATTTGAATTTAAAAAATTTAAGTCTGGTACGCCCCTGTACCGGGTGTCTGATTAAGAGAGGCACCCCGCTGTAACTCAGAAACTATTCGTCATAGAGACTTACGATGAAAAATTTTATAATCAAAGGTTCTAATATGGCCGCCGGGGGCGTAACCGTAATATGAAGCTTTTAAAGAGTTTTTTTTTAAATACACCTAGTAAATATACCAAAAAAACATTTTCTATTTCAAGCTGAGCTTTATTTGAGTAATTATTATTTGACCCTTTTTGACGTATCTATTGAAATGAAGTGGTGGGGGGTGATTCAATGTGTTTTTGAATAAATAGCTGTAACTTCTGAACGACTGAACGGATTTCAACAAAGTTGATCTCGTTGGGAGAAGCATTTATTGATTAAAAGAAAACATGTTATCTGTGGTCTGTCAAATTTTCTGTTATGCCGGTAGAGAGCGTTTTTTAATATATTAACAGAAAATTGCTACTTTCTCCGAAAAATTAAATGCATTAACATTACTTTTTTTCCATAAAAATGTAGTGTGATGATGTCAAAATAGGCTAGTGAAAGCCGTATCTCGTTTTTTTTATTCCTAGCCTAAAATATTGAAGAAAAAATATTTAGTCATCACATAATTTTTAAAAGACGCCTTCACACCTGTATTCATTTTTATTCATTTGCTTTTTCCAAAAATCAATGATGAAATTTCATAATTCAATGATTATCAAATACGTACTAGTATTCTTAGTTCAAAAAAATTTTATTAAATCGTTTAGGGGCATAATAATCAATTAATATAATTTATGAAATTGCAAGAAGATAGTCAGAATATGAAAAGCAGGCCGTGATGGAAAAATAAATACCTAAAATCAACTTGTCAACAAATATCAAAAATGAACTTATACTGGCAGTGTAATGAGTTTTAGTGGCACACACAAGTAGGGACTGAAAAGTATTGAAATGCATTTACGAACAATGAAGCTGTTGATATATTATAGCTGCGGTATATTTTTAATGTCTTCAAAATGCGGCATTGGCACAAATATTATACAGAATTCGATTTCCAAATCGACGTTCAAGCCATGCGAGAAGTTGCTGGGCATATTTGAAGAAGATAGAGAATTTTCATCTAAAATTCATAGGGTCGAAGCTGCCAGTATTACGCAAATTTCGGAGTAAACGCAGAAAAATTCTAGCATGGCGTAAACGCCGAATATAGAGTTCTGTATATTTTCTGTGCCAACGCCACATTTTGAAGAAATTCAAAATATACCGCAAACATATCAACAGCTCCATTGTTCGTAAAAGGCATATCAATATTTTTCAATCCTTACTTCTGTGTGCCACAAAAACTCATTAAACTGCCACTATATGTATCATTTTAGTATGTTGACAAGTTAATTTTAGGCATATGTTTTTCCTCCATGGCCTGCTCTTCATATTCTGATCACATTGCACTTGCATATTATTACTTTGGTTATTATGCTCCCACTCGATTTTGTTTTGAATTTTTTGAATAAAGAATGCTATTTTTTGAAAATCATAAAATTATGAAATTTCATCATTGATTCTTGGAAAAAAAAATAAATGAAAATAAATACCAGTGCGATGGCGTCTTTTTGAATCATATGAATCATTACTGTTATTATATCGAAAAACGCTCTCTACCTGCATAATCAAAAATTTGACAGCCCACAGATAAGATGATTTCGATGAAGCAGTAAATGATTTTCCCAACGAGATCAACTTTGTTGAAATCGATTCATTTGTTCAGGAGTTACAGCTATTTATTCAAAAAAACATTGAAGCACCCCCACCAGTTCATATCAATAGATAGGTACGTCAAAAAGTGTCAAATGAAAATGACTCGAATAAAGCTCAGCTTGAAACACAAAATACATTTTGGTATATTTACAAGATGAATTTAAGAAAAAAAATCACTTTAAAAGTTTCATATGGCGGTTACGCCCCCAGGCAGCAATCTTAGAAACCTGAAAATAAATTCCAGGATTTTCTGTTGACCATTTTGGTTATAAAATTTGAGAGATTGTCGCAACGCGAGAAACTCTTTTGATATATAACAGTTTGAATATTCAAGTCTTTGATCGACTCTCAACCTATCGCGGAAAAGTCTCGACTTGAAGTTGCTACACCGCCGAAGCGAGCATTCCGACAGCCAGACTTGTCGCACGAAGGCCTTGATCGAGTCTCGACCTGTCGCGGACAAGTCTCGACATGTCGTCCTGGAGGTCATTGACCACACGCGCGAACGACGTTGATCGAGTCTCGACATGTCCAGCGTGTACATTTGTTTAAGTAAATGATTTATTTAATACAGAAATAATATTGGCTGACACACACACATTCTACATGAATTATTCATAACAGGAAATTTAAGAGATTTTCGCAATGTGAGAAACATGACTCTTCTGATATATAACAGTTTGAATATTCTGCGATTGAAAAATATATAAACTGTACTCTGATAAATCCCCTACTTCGATGATATCGATGATTTCTTCAAAATTAAATTTTTAAAAGCTCGGTAGAGCCATGAACATTGGACTAATATAGAGGTTCGATCACCGAGCTCGATTTTTCAAATTTTTTTAAAGCTTGGTAGAGCAGTGAACGAAGTGTTAGACTCCTAATATAGAGGTTCAATTCTACATGTGGATTTCTTCAATTTTTTAAGTTTGATAGTGTTGGACTCTTAATATAGAGGATCGATCCCTGCGCTCGATATTTCAATTTTTTCAACTTAGTGGGTGAACATAGTGTTCACACCTGCATCCGACTCATTTACATACGAAGGCCTCGATTGAGCCTCGACTTGTCGCGGACACCTGCACCAGAGCTCAGGTCACGAGCGGCCTGAAGGTCATTGACCACACGTGTGACCTTGATCGAGTCTCGACATGTCGCAGACAAGTCTCTGTACTAATGTACAGGATATCTCTTATTAATGTTCTCAACTTGAATATAAATCATACATGCTAACTATTCAGGATATCCAAAAATTAACGAAGCAAAAAAAATATCCGGTCAT
Organism: Cynegetis impunctata; assembly: GCA_030704885.1. Lineage (NCBI taxonomy): Eukaryota > Metazoa > Arthropoda > Insecta > Coleoptera > Coccinellidae > Cynegetis > Cynegetis impunctata. Next base: position 59,404 of record JARQZK010000862.1, read on the forward strand.
TGACCACACGCGCGACCTTGACAGAGTCTCCGTCGAACTGAAGGTCATTAACACTACGCGTGACCTTGATCGAGTCTCCGTCATCCTGGAGGTCATTGACCCCTCGCTTTAGCTTGATCGAGTCTCCGCCGACCTGTTGACCTAATTAGGTCAAGACAGGCAGCGAGCCCGAGTCGAAAGGACAAATGGGGTAAAGTTGGGCCATAAGCCTTGTCATATAACTACTTCCATAGATTTTTCTGAAGGTACTGGGCCGGACGGTTATTCTCCAATACTACTAAAAAATTGTTCACAATCTTTGGCCCTCCTACTACTCCACATTCTTTATTTTTTATTGAGCACCGCAACATTTTCAGAATAGTGGAAAATCTCATCGATCCTTCCGGTGCATATGAGCGGTCCGATCAATAATATTGAAAACTATTGGGATCTGACTCCCTGCCTGTCAGCTGCCATGGGTGTGGCATTGTCTGGGTTCGAATCCCATATATTTGACCTTCAAATTTTTTCATTTTATTAATGCGCATGCGAGAAGGCAGTTAGAAACTATGAAAGGGGAGGGGGTTGAAATAGTTTATAAATTCTGAGTGACCCCGAATTTATTTCTTTCCAATTCAGTTTTTTGGTTAGTTAAGTGTATTCGCTCCTGATTCATCTAAAAGGTAAGTTTTCATAAATTGGCTCCAATAATTATTTTGTTATTTAATAATGGACGTTGGTTTTCGATATGTTTATGATAATAGTGCAAAAGCCAAATATTAGAAGCTACTGATGAGTGAATATAGAGTAAGTTGTATAAGGTAGAAGTGGGGTTAGTAAATGAGGATGGTAAATTCTGCACATACGGCGCTCATTCTTTGGTATATGGTTGAGAGTCGATTGAAGTTACTTTTATGGGTATTTTATTTTTATTATTTGTCTAGGAAGAATAGTTTCTGACATATTCAGATTTTTATTATTTTGTGTAGACTTAGAAAAATTTCATTCAAAGTTGGATTTTTTTTTCATGAGTATGAATTATTTAATAGAGTGTTTATATTATAATATGTTACGGAACGTCAAAAGGTCACTAAGGGGTGTCTTAGAGTCTGCGGAAACGTCATTTTTACCCTAAAATGTACCATTTCTGAGATATTAGGATTTTTATACTTTCATTCAAAGTTGAACTTGTAAAAATTTTTATTATGAGGGTGAATTATTTTATTATGGTGTTTATATTATAATATGTTATGAAACGTCAAACGGTCATTAACGTTTTAGATTGCACGTGACTCAGCAATTGAGTCATCGGCCTTCGGGGGTGGACTGGCATGACTCAACAGTTGAGTCACCGGCAGTCAACGTGTTAAGGGGTGTCAGAGAGTCTGCGGAAATATTATTCTCACTTTAAAATGTTTCGTTTCTGAGATAATAAGATTTTTATACTTTTATTTTGACTAAGAAAAATTTCATTCGAAGTTGAACTTGTAAAATTTTTTATTATGAGGGTGAAATGTAATGATTTGTTATTCGATGATCTAACATAATGTGACTTATCTTCACAATCTTTTTACAGATAATTGAATTTCACGATTCCGTGTTTCTTGTGCAAAATAAATAGGTGAGTTGGTTTTCCTTAATCTTTAAGAAAATAAGTAAATAATACTGATTCATTAATTAATTGTCGCTCCATTCTGGTATAAAGGGGACGACCGACTATTTCCTTCACGAAGGCATGACAGACGTATCCCTATAGGGAGAGAGTACTCTTGATTTCTGTAAGACCTATGTACAAAGTAGGCAGTCATCGTTAATGAGTAGGTATAACCAATGTCGACGTTCTGGGGAAATAGTTGCCTAGGTCTTGTCCTGGCTATAGAAGACGCGTCCTATTGGCCAAATTTCGGTAACAAGAGAATTAAATAAAAATTATTTTATTATGGAAAGTTAATATAAATTTGAGATCAATGAATATTGTATCTAGTTCCTAACCTCTAATTGGTGCTCTGATGGCACAGTTCCGGTGCGACACCACATACCCTGTTCAGGGGTCTACTTAAGGCTTAGGATCTAGATAAAATATTTATTACACCTCAAATTTACATTTTATAGATAAATACATGAAAAATTAATCGATTACGTAAAGCTAATATAAATTTGAGATCTATGAATATTGTATCTAGTTCCTAACCTCTAATAGGTGCTCTAATGGCATAGTTCCGGTGCGACACCACATATCCTGTTCAGGGGTCTACTTGAGGTTCAGGAACTAAATATAATATTTATTACACCTTAAATTTATAAGAATGAAAATCAATTCTCAATTCTCACTTCAAGAAATAGATGATTTGATGTCTTCAATCTGAAAGATTTATTTTCTTTAGTTGAAAATATAACAAACAAACACTGATAACTAAAAAGAATAATATTACGAACCTGAAAGAAATCAAAAACAATGCTATTTCTTCGGGTTCTCAATTAACAATATTTGAAATATAAAATGACATTAATTAACAACTGACAAATCAAGGCGTTCTCTAAGCTGAAATCGAATAAAACATAGAAGATAAAATAGAAAGTAGTTTTTTAAAAGAAATGACACTGTTCATTTTTACATCCCCCCACACAAGGTATGCAACAACCACTATATGTTGGCGTTGTCATATGGGAGCAACTTTGTTACATGAAAATAATTATTGTCCTTTTTTTATTTCCAATGTCTATCTCATAGATGGTATCTGAAATTTTCTTCACTATTGGAAAAGGTCCTATTCTTATTTCCTCAAGTTTTTTCCTATTCAATTTAGATTTATTTTCAACATAAACATAATCTCCAATTTTAAAATTATAATGTTTCCTATGCTTGTCGACTTGTTTTTTATTATATTCATGATAACGTAAAGAATTTTTATATGCTATTTCCTTATCTCTTGGTAGATTACTCTTTTCAATAAGTTCTTCTGGAGCAATGGGATCAGTTTTTCCATAAAGTAAATATTCTGGGCTATATCCAGTTACAGAATGGTCTGTCCTATTGTATTCTTCAATACATTCATCTGCTATTTTCGTCCAAGCTCTAATTTTCTTCTCATTTTGTTTGCATCTTATTCTGTTCACTAGTGTCTGATTTAATCGTTCATTCAAACCATTTGAAAAAGGACAATCTACTGCTGTGAAAATCAATTGTATATTCAAATTTTTCATGTGCTGTCTGAATTTTTCCGAATTTATTCCCGGGTATTGATCTGTTAATACTGTTTTGATTGGTCGTTTATCTTGAATTTTATTAATTAATTTGATGAAGTCTTCAGTTGTTTGATGTTTTGAAGTACTCGCAAATGCGTATCGAGTAAAATGGTCAACTACGAGATGAAGGTATCTTTTTGAAGAACGATTTCCAGCAAAGCCTCCAATTGTGTCTAATGACATAATTTCAAATGGTTCTTTTGCTGGGCCCAGTTGTGAAAGAAGGCCATACTTTTGACCTACTCTCGTTTTATTTTTACGACATATATCACATGATCCACAAACTTCTCTCGCCAGCGAATCCATATTTTGAATGTAATAAAACTTTCTGATTTTTTTATTTATCTTATTAGCACAAATGTGGCCATAATGCTTGTGCAATTTTCTGATTAAATCTTTTCCGAAATCATTCGATAATATAATTTTTTTAATATTTTTTTGCAATTTGTAAAATATGTCTTTCTGAATAACAGTTCTTCTCATGTTATTTATCATTGATAGATTATTCTGTTGATCGTTTTTTATTTCATTTAATGCCACCAAATTAACTGTTTTTATACATTCGTCCATATTTTCCGTTTCTTCCAGAACTGGGTTTCTAGAAAGACAATCTGCTTCTACATTTTCTTTTCCTGGTTCATATCTTATCTCAAAATTGAATTGTGATAAATAATTCATCATGTCACCCAGCTCTTCATCTGGTCTTGTGCGAAATTCTTTTCCTTCTAATGGCTTATGATCAGTAACAACAACGAATTCTTTTCCCATTAGCCAATATTTCCAAAATTTTATTGCCTCCTTAATAGCCAGACATTCCAGGAATATTGCTTTCTTATTCTTCTGATATTTATTAAGTTTTTTAGAAAAATATGCTACGGGTTTCATTTCACCATTAATCTGTTTTTGTTTAAGAACAGCTCCTACTCCTTGAATACTGGCATCAGTATAAATAGTAATATAGGCATTTGGATCGAAAATTGCAAGAACGGGTTCAGAACAAAGGATGTCCTTAACCTTAATGAAAGCTTCCTGACAATCCAATGACCAGTTGAATTTTACATCTTTCCTCAGTAAATTATGCAACGGATCCAATAATCTAGCTGAATCTTTTATATATTTATGATAAAAATTAACCTTACCCAAAAATTGCCTTATCTTCTTCCGATTATCTGGTGGAGAAAAATTCCTAATGGAAATCAAATTGTCATTTATGGGTCGTAGTGTATTTTTTCCTACAATATGTCCTAAATATTTTACTTCTTCTTTGGCAAAATTACATTTGATAAATTTAAGTTCGAATCCTTCTTCACATATTGCTTTCAAGAGTTCCTCCAAATGTTTTATATGTTGTTCAAATGTTAAAGAAAATATTAGAATATCATCTATATAATTTAGGCAGAATGAATTCAAGTTATATTTTCTGATAATATTGTTCAAAATACGTTGAAATATGGCTGGGGATGTTTTGAGTCCAAAAGGTAAACATTTCCATTGCCAGTGACCATTTTGTGTCACAAAAGCAGTATTATATCTATCTTTGATACGGACAGGAATCGACCAAAAGGCAGAATTTACATCTAATGAAGTAAAGAACTTTGCATTTCGGGTCTTGGCTATGATTTCATCGATCAATGGGAAAGGCTGTGCTTCGGGAACAATTAATTTATTGAGTTCACGGAAATCAACACACAATCTGGTCTTAAATCCCTCATCTCTTTTAAATGCCAGAGTGACTGGTGCTGCAAAAGGTGAGGAAGATTCTCCAATCATATTCGCTTTCAACAATTTTCCTATTTGGAATTCTATCTCTTTTTGATCCTCCATCGAACATCTGTATGGTTTTTTAGCTACAAATCTATGTTCTAAAAGTTTTATATGTGCTTCATTATTCTGCACCTGACCAATATCAAATTTGTGTTTTGCAAAAATATTATCATATTTATTTTTTTATCATTTCAATTTTATTCCTCTGATTTGTTGTCAGATGTTCTAATTTTCCTTCGAAAAGTTCTGTTGGTATCCCTTCATTGAAATTAATGTTGTAATCATTGTTATCATTATTATTATAGAAAAAATCGATCTTTTTCTCTTCATTCATATCTAATCTTTGATAAATATTCAAATCAAAATCTTGTTTCAATTGAAAATTGAAAATAGAATCTAATCCGAGTAGAATATCATACTCGAAATTATTATCATTAATTACAAAAAACACAACTTCTTTTTCAATATCATTGATTCTCATTTTTGTAGTTATTTCTCCTGAAAAATTTGCCCTGCCATTGACTGTTTTGAATGTGTTCCTATCATCTTGAATGTGTAGACATAACTCATCTGCCACTTTCGAATTCAGAAGAGTGACATTTGAGCCGGAATCATAAATTCCACATAATTCATTATCATTTACGAACACTCTCAGTTTGATCAATGGCAACAAAACTAGTTTTTTTGATTGGAAATAGCCTCATTTAATTCATCCTGTACCCCAATATTGTTCACCGTTCTGATGTTACCAGATACGTTCTCTTGTTTGAAATTATTAAATCTCTTATTCTTTATCCGACATAGAGCCTCTGGATGAAATCTTCCTGGGAAACCATTTTTATCACAAATTGAACATGGTTCCTTCTTATCTACTTTTCTTGATGAAGGAATTTGTTCGGCAGATTTATTGATTTTACCATTTTTGGTATTTCGAGCGTTTTCATATTTTGTTAAACCTTCTAACTTTCGTAACTCACCTAATAATCTTTCAATAGTTGTTACAAATGATCGATCAATTCTATCTTGTAAAAATTTTGGCAAACTTGTCACAATTAAGTCAATAATTATGTCAGTTGGGAAATCATTTCGGAGATTCAACAACAAATTTTCTTTTCTGAACCTAAATAAATATGCCTCTCTATATTTATACCAACTCGTTTCACAAAAACTATCTAAGCAATTATTTTTCCATATTTGAAAACTATTGTCCAAACCTAATTTAATTAATTTAGAGTCAAACCATTCTTTCGCTATTCCATCCAGAAACAAACGTAAAATCAAAATTTTGTCTCTATCTTCATCCACTCCGCAACGCGTGCATTCCGTCTCAAATTTCTTTAACCATAAAGTCACAGAAACATTCTTTCCATCAAAATTATTCAGCATAAAATTGTCCTTTATCTTCTTGAAATCCTTTTTATTCTCCTTGGTCTTGCCTGACAGTGCTGTTGTATTTTGCGATTCTGCTATTTCTCTTCCAAATTCTGTTCTCACGTATTCAGGTGAATAAGTCATTTGTAAATACTCATCCCTAAACATCACATCTTCTTCGGCATCAAAATATATTTCTTTCAATTCCGGAGTCAATGAAATAACACACGTACGAAATGAGCCCCTTGTTTTCATTGATTTCAAAATATTTTTCACCTTCGGTAGAGCAAAAAGTTCATGATGGTCATATGGATTCTGTTTGTCTTCTGGTATTTCATAATATGTTTCCGTTCCCATAGTCTGAATCCATTTAAACTTGAATATATTTTTCTTCGCATCAGTATTTGATGTTTCAAAAGCTATGCAAATTTTCATGGATGTGGTCATTATAGCTTGAAATCTCAGTGCAGTCCTTCGAATATCAACCAGATAGCTTACGTTTTTGATTTATAAGAATGAAAATCAATTCTTAATTCTCACTTCAAGAAATAGATGATTTGATGTCTTCAATCTGAAAGATTTATTTTCTTTAGTTGAAAATATAACAAACAAACTCTGATAACTAAAAAGAATAATATTACGAACCTGAAAGAAATCGAAAACAATGCTATTTCTTCGGGTTCTCAATTAACAATATTTGAAATATAAAATGACATTAATTAACAACTGACAAATCAAGGCGTTCTCTAAGCTGAAATCGAATAAAACATAGAAGATAAAATAGAAGAAAGTAGTTTTTTAAAAGAAATGACACTGTTCATTTTTACAAATTTATTTTTTATACGGTGATAATTGTATATTTTCTAGTAACGGTTCATACATTAATATGGAAAATATAAGTTCCTAGTCTATATTCTTTTTTTATACCGTGGATATCTTGTACTAATGTTTAGTATTCCGTTGACTTGATTTGTATTAAATCGTTGAGTTCTAGAGTTCTGATTCAGTTTCTTCTGATCGTTCATGAGACAACAACCATCATGATTGCTGCACTGTTGATAAGATACGGGCACTGCTGTATTTCCTGAAAATAAGCAATGATGAAAAAATGGTTAATGATGGACTCAAAGAGTGTTCATTAGCTCTTCGGAGAATCAACAAGAAATTAAAATCGGTGAAGATGATTGGAGAGAAGCAGAATCTAACAATGAAAATGGGACAAGTGAAGAGTATGCGTAGTCAGCTGAAAATTTTGAAGAAGCAGGGAGCTGGTATAACTACTCGACTAGAAACAGCATGGATAGAGTTCGCTGGGATGATTTAACTACAGCTTTTGATTGCCGTATTAGAACAGGAGTTATTTCAAACCTCAGACATAAGGATCCTCTAGAGTTTTTAGCTGATTGTCGTGCGATATATAGACGACGGCTACTCAATAACTTGAAACAAACTGAAGCTGTCAAGGTTAACGCAGTGTTTTGTGGAGAGTTTGAAATTGTGAGCGGTAGTCGTGTATTGAGTAAATTCAAATATTTCACAACATCTAATAAGCCTATATATAGAGATACTGATCTAACTCTTGGTTTGATGAGAACATTAAAGAACCTTTACTGAGAAAGTTGGAAGAGTTTCAAGAGCGGGACTCTGGATGGGCCTTGAAGCAAGTTGTTAATTTGGGTGTTGATATTAATAAATTTACCCCTCAATTGGGATCATCTTACATTGAACTACCAGAACAAATAAGGTAAAAACATGCCTGCATTAATTTGAAGAATAATGATAACGCTTGTTTTGCTTGGGCTGGCGTTGTTTCCTGTTGAGAAGGATGCTGATAGAATAACAAAGTATCCACATTATTCGGAAGTAATTAAACTGAAAGGAATTCAGTTTCCTATGACTATGAAGCAGATTCCGTCATTTGAAAAACATAACGAAGTGTCTATCAATGTTTACATCCTTAAGAAAAAGGCAAATAGATTTATCACTCTTCCACTATACTTAACTAAAAACTGTGTTGATAAACATATAAATCTTTTATTGGTTCAGAATATCTATTTTTCTGAAAATTATAATGATAATGGAAATAATGCAGAGGTGGAAATAAAATACCATTATGTTTTAATTAAAAATTTATCTCGTCTGGTATCGAAATAGTTGAGTAAAAAAGACCATACAAAGTATATTTGCGACAGATGTCTCCACTATTACCAGTCTCTTGATAAGCTGAAGGAACATACGAAAATCTGTCTTATAAATGCATCAAGGTAATCATATGGCATATATGATTACCTTGATGCATTTTCGAGATTTGGTGAAACAAGTTTATCATCTATTGAGGCTTTCTATAATAATCTTGATAATAAATCCTGCCCTCAAAGATTGTATCATAGGGCACAACGAGTTTGGAATGAATTCAATTGTAATAACTTGGGCGAATACGTTGATCTATACATGAAGACTGATATTCTTCTTCTGACAGATGTATTCGAACAATTTCGATCGAGCTGTCTTGAAACCTATAAGTTTGATCCTGCTCATTATTTCACATTACCTGGATTCACTTGGGATGCGATGTTGAAATATACGAAGCAAGAATTGGAGCTCTTACAGATCCATATATGTTTCTCTTCATTGAACGAGGCATACGTGGAGGTCTCAGTCAAGTTTGTAGTCTTAGAAGAGCTACTGCAAACAACGTTTATTGTAACAATTATGATCCAACGAAACGTTCAAAGTAAAGCACTAAAGTTCAAGTAAGCACCTTGGCTTAAAAGTTATATCGATTTGAACACTGAACTTCTAAAGAATGCGAAGGACAAGTTTGAGAAAAATTTATTCAAACTTATGAATAATGCTGTTTTCGGTAAAACTATGGAGAATTTACGTAAACGTGTCAACGTGTGCCTTCTAACTAAATGGTCTGGACGGTATGGTGCGGAGGCATATATTGCTAAACCTGAATTCAAGAACTGTACGATATTCAACGAAAATCTTGTTGCTATTGAATTGAGAAAAATGGAAGTCTTCTTAAATAAACCTATATATTTTAGACAGGCAAAATAACCATTTATGCTTTTCATTATGATTATATGATAAACGAGTTTGGGGGCGACTGTAGCGCCATCTATACGGACACTGACAGTTTAATCTACGAGCTTCATAAAGATCCATATGAGGTTATGAAACGTGATTGTCATGCCCGTTTTGACACGTCAGATTATCTATCTGATAATACTTATGGAATTCCTCAAGTGAATATGAAAGTATTGGGTATGATGGAAGATGAGAACAATGAAACTCCTATGACAAATTTTGTGGGACTTCGTTCAAAATTATACACTACGAAAGTATTAAAGACTCGTTAAGATATAGAAAAAGAAAAGAAGCAATGGGCTGATGAAGGATACGATGCTAATGAGATAGATGATTTTATTAAAAATGCAGGCGTTATGAAGAAAGCCAAAGGAGTCCAATCGTCAGTTGTGAGAACGAAGATTACTTTTGAAGATTATGAGAAATGTCTTGATACATGGAAGGAGGTTACTATAACCCAAAACTTGATTAGAGCCGATAAGCATAAGGTATATTCCATCACACAGCAGAAGATTGCACTCAGCCCTGAAGACGATAAAAGATATTTAATACCTGAAACAGAGACGCTTCCTTGGGGCCATTATAAGGTGCCTTCGACCATTCCTCATGATTAAGATGTATTAATGGATACTGATTGATCATAACCTATAATTATTATACAATTAATAAAATTATTATGTAACAATTAAATAAATAGTTATATTTTCATCCTTGTATCTATCCCCCGCTACCTACCTCCAAGAGATTGATTTATATATATTCAATTTGCATAGTATAATATGAATAATTGTCATTAGACCATACATAAATCAGAGAGGTCAGAGAGGTCATGGAGCCCAATGCAAAAGGGAACCATTTTCGCTACTTTGGACCTTAGATTTCCTTATGGGAATTCACACGTAAAAATGACCCAAAGTGCGCTAGAACCGGCCTAGCCTATATACTAATGTCTTATAAAATTAAATGTAAATATCTAATTTTTTGATCTGGGCTTGTTGAATGATTCACAGTTCATTAGATTTTCTTTTAATCTGTTGAAAATAGATTTATTATGTTGTCTTCTTCCTGGATAGCCATTGAAATATATCTCATAGTCCAGTCAATGACCATTTTCCAGTGTACAAAATTGTAGGTTTTCTTTATTCAAAATTATGGCTATTTTCTTCTTTTTTTTTTATTAGCTATAATTTTGCTTTCTGTAGGTTTTTCAATTAAATGCATATTTCTCCAGTTATTCGCGAAAAAGAATCTAAAAACGTGTTTTTTTTGCCTGAAAAACGACAATTTCACTCGCGAATAAGTCGAAAAGTATTGACTTTCAGAAAAAACTTTACAGAACAAAAGTTGCTCAGAATTAGTCAGTTCATTGATTTTCGTACTTATTTTCAATGAAAAATTTTTTTATCCCAAGAAGGGGTGGCATCCACCTCTAGAGAAAAAGCAACCGCCGGCACAGAGTACACTTTAAAATAGATGGCAAGTAGAACCTTAATTCAATTTTTCATACAAATCGGTGCTGTATGGGATAAATACACAGTTTACACTTTTTTTTACCGTCATTGACTAGACTATCAGATGTTATATCACAACTGTTATTACTCTGAATAAGGCTTTCTAACATATCATATTTCTCGTAATTTTCGTACGACATCCTGACTTTCACGATTAAATCAGTTAATCGATATTATGATGGAAAGAAATGGACAAGCTCTGTCATATATGTCATCTGCCTACATAGAATACATACCAAAAACGCAAAAGGTAATGAACTAAAATATTATTCATACTATTAAATCCTTACACATCAAAAGCGACCTGACATATTATCCATCGTTAGGAAGGGGAAAAAATCCAATCCAACCTAACCACAGTCAACTATTATTACCATTTGAAAAAATACAAACTCGAAATTGCACTTTTTTTAGAGTTAACAAAGCCACTGTATTTTTACAAAAAAAGGGCTTAATGAATGTATAAGATATTATCTCGTAACTGTTATGATAATAAATACGGTTGCAGAAGATAAGAGAGACTTTATTATTTCTCTATTAATTGACAACTGTCATTCATAGTCACTAGATATAACTACATAATATAACATCTCCTCCCTAGTTCATGTACTTCCTACTTCTCTCCCATCATCGTTCCTTTTCTCTTTGATTGCACGAAGAAACTTTCTGTTTCTTATGATAACGCGACCACTTGGTTTCATTATGCTGTAATTACGATTCTTGCCAACTTCAATAATTTTGCCAATTGTATCCCATAACTTTATCAGTGGATCCTGTATTCGAACCATTTGGCCAATGGAAAGAGGTTGAAGATTCCTGGTACCTCGGTTGTACAAATTTATTTTATAATTTGTATTCCTAGATGCCTTTTCATCATAACAATTGGCTTTTTCTTGCCATTCTCTAGTGAAAAATTTCTAATTTGTTGGAAGTAAAGACCTAATTGGACGACCATACAATACTAAAGCTGGAGATTGTCCATCTTCCCGGGGAGTGTTTGTTGCTTTCACGTTGGCTTCTGCATGTCCGTTGCTCTGAGGATAATATGGAGATGATGTTACATGAGACACATTCCATCTATCTAAGAATTTTTTTAAATTCATAAGAATTATATTGAGGTCCATTATCTGATCTTAATCGAATTGGAATATCGGTGTCCGAAAACAAAGTCCTCAAAGTATTGATAATTTTCTTTGTATCAGAATCTCTTCTGCCATAATGACAAACGATTGGCCATCCTGGGAAGCGATCGGCATATACCATAAAGTGATAACCTGCATATGAAAACAAGTCTGTAGACACGTCTTGAAATGGAAATATTGGACTGGGTTCGCCCATAAAGGGTTCTTTCCTTTCAGAAGGTCGGAGAACTTGACAATTTTCGCAATTCTCAATCATATTAGATATTTCATTATTTATACCAGGCCAGTAAACTGTTTGTCTTGCTCTTAGGGCCAGTTGTTCAGTCAGAGATAATCTGCAGTTTTATATGAATCTTGGATTATTCAGTTGTTCACTGCATAGTTAGAAGTTTAATCTTGGTTTGAATCCAGGTTTCGCTAAACCAGCAAAATCGGTGGATTAAGTACTCAACAAAGGTTTAAGACCAAGACCTTAACAACATCTAACGTATAGAAATTGGAAAAATAATCAGAAATAATGGATCTTATGGAAGATGATAATATAACTGATGATAAAGATATGATTAAGTTGGTCAATATCCTAGCACTAGTTAGGGCGCCTCCGACTTATAAATTTCGTGAAAATCATTTTGAAAAATGGTCACATGAAGAATTTGTATTCAGCATCAGATTACCTAAAGTTAGTGTGAGGATTGCCTAAATGTTGAATTTCTTCTCTTTGGAGCCTTCAATGATTCCATTCATCCAATTAATAAACTTTCCAAAAAACGGCAAAAAACAACGAAATGTTGGGTTATATTGACATGAATAAATGACATTGACGTAGTAATACGTCAATGATGAATAAACTCTTCTTCTTTTTCATGAAATTGTGTCAGATGAACTACGATATCTTGGTTTTCATTATCCATGGTTGAATTTCTACTGAACAACGCATGCGAAGATAATCTAGGATTCGATTCCAATCCAAGTTTGATAAATCTTTGGATTTTACCATGAACTGAACAACTGGCCCTTAGTCTGGTGCGTTCTATTCCTTGATGTGAATCGTGAAGTCGTTCCAATACCATTTTACTAGCCATTTTCGGAATTATAATTTGAGATCCTTTAATGATCAGATCATCTTCAAATGATAACTCATCTCGTATATTCCAATATGGTTTGAAACTATTTTCAAGTTCACTTTTAGTTCTTGGAAATCCACTTCTGATCAAATGTTTCAAACTTTCATAATCTTCATCCCTGCGTGCGATATCTTTGATAGTTTCGAAGATAGGATCTTGTAAATGCGAGGATCTTGTCATGGGATCTGTATCATCGGCAATATATATTTGCTGTACAACAAATGATCTCATATGCTCTGATGTATCTTCTGCCAATTAATCTTCATTATTTGGTTTTGAGATTTGATGGCGTGAAAGAGCATCAGCTATGAAATGACATTTTCCTTTCACCCATTCAGCTGAAAAACTATATCCAATTAGTTTTTCTTTCTTTACGTATCTTTGAGAGTATACCTTTCTAATCCTCCGCAGCGTTGCCACAAATCTTGAAATGAATGAAATGCAGTAAATGTGAATACCTTCTATCTTAATTAATAAATTATATTATATAATGTAGGTTGAAAGGAAGGTAGGTGCATAAAATAATATGATTTTGATTAATATGAATATGCTGAATGCTGACTATTCAATATAATATATTAGTGATACACGGAATATTATTGAGGAGGAGGCTTAGCCTCCTTAGCCGCCTTTGACTAGCCGCCCCTGATATATATATATATATATATATATATATATATATATATATATATATATATATATATATATATATATATATATATATATATATATATATAATATATATATATATATGTTTTTCACAAAGTTGGGGTTGGCAACATTGCTTCAACGAAAGTTTTCTGAATTTCTGGCAACAGTGGTCGAAACTGAATATAGGTTAATGTTTTCTATATTTTATAATTTCCTTTACAATGTTGATTTCAAAGTTTCAACCCTATTCTTGAACGATGCATATTTAATGTTAGATTGTTAGATGTTCTTTCACAATTTAGTACAACAAAATTCTACTGTTTTAAAGAATGCATACAACCGAGCCCAACTTACGACCTCATCAAAATGAACTGCAACATTTAGCTCAATTAGCTGGAATCAATATAAATCCTAGAATATTCAGGTAAGGTTCAGTGGCATAGAAAATATAATTATATTATATTTAAATTTTATTCACAGAATTATTGTGGAAATGCTTAATATAGGGGTGAATCCAAAAACCATATATAGTCTCTTCAAATCCTCACTCAGGAGCAGAAAATCTGTGTAAAATGCACCGATATTCACCATTAAAAAATATTAGTTATCAGTACTTAATGTAACTTACTTTTTATATTGTAATGTAAACAATTCCTAGTGTATTTTTCAGATTGGAGCAATAATAAATCTACACAATTATATTTTTTAACTTTTAGTGAAATATATAGTGTATAAAAGGCTGCAATACTTCGTATAGACTGACTCCAGATCTTAGATATCATCTTGAGGAATCTCATTGGCTAAAAATGGAGAAAGAAACTTTTAATTTTGCATGTAAAGGAAGTAAATACTGGTTACGAAGATTAAAAATCAGCACTAATGATATTATAATGGAACTATATGCCATATCATGGCTTAACTATTTTTTCAGTCAAGAATTATTTGCTTGTATATCTTTAATATCATATGTTCAAAGTGAAGAATTAGATAAGAGTACAGTTTATTTCAATTGCAATAGATCAGGTACGTAGCATAGTTATGTACTTTGATTCCAATAATAATAAAAACAGGAGAATAAGAGTAACTATTTCTCAGAAAAAATTGAAGTTAAATTTAAAAATAGAAAAAGAGCTTTAAAAAGTCAAGGTTCCTGCCAAAAAGGAATAATTGTGTAAGTCATATTATTCTAAGTAAGAACATTAACAATTGGCAATTTACTACAAATCGCACTATGATCACTTAAATCAAGTTCAACATGTTCCCCTTTCCAAACAAAAACGTAGAGAAGTGGCTTCTAACTTGATAAGTGACATTTCTATATTTTACCAAAATATAAAAAATAAGTATTATCATAATCAACGACTTTAAATAAAATCCAATAGGTAATTTTATTTCTGGAATTTCGAATATGAATAGAAATAATTTTGTTGAAGACAATTTGCCCAGGGCTAACTTAATTACTAGAAAGGATATCGACAATATTAAATCTGCTTTCCACATTGATTATTAAGAAGGTGTTCAACATGCAAATGATAGCATTAGTGTAGATATTTTAATAAAACAGTGTCAAGAAGCAGTAAATGAGATTCTGCTATACAAAAGCAAGGTGAAAATTATGCAGGGCTTATTTTTATAAATTGTGTGTTCAGGAGAAAATAAAAATTTTTTTTGGAAAACCAGTTATTGCCATAGAAAGCACTCATGGACTGAATATGTACGATTTTGAACTAACTACCGATTGTTTCAGATGAGTTTGGTGAATGTTTTCCTACTGCATTCATGTATCCCAATAGGAAGGATACTTTAATGGATCAAATGTTTTTTCAAACAATTAAGTTAAAATGTTGAAGGTTATTAATCGTAAATCTTTCATGTTTGATATTTCCCCTGTCTATATAATTGCTTAGCTCAATGTTATGGGATGTTAAAATATGTAAGAGATAAAATAGTTTCCAGAAAAATAAAACTAACAAAAGGATTTAACCACTCATATATTCAGAACATTCACAAACGGCACAGAGCTGCTGTGACTAGTTCCTATAATATTCATTTAAATGACGTAAATATTTGGACCTTAAGATCGAACAATAATGAATATGTTTTATCAAAAAAGAATCCTTGTGAAGTTCCAAGTTGCCAGATAGGTGTTCTTTTTGTAAAATATGCATACATGAATATGATTGTACTTTTGTTGATTACTATATAAAAGCCTTGATTTGCTAGCATATTCGTTTCATTAATCTTACATTTGATGAAAATGGAACAATAGGGGAACAGCTATCAGAAACTGAAAAGCAACCATCCATTAAATCAGCCACTGAACTACAGTGGTTAGCTGTGTTATCTAATAAGAAACAATTAATACTGATATGAATGTAGCTAAGAGAACATTAAAACTTAGTTGAATAAATTGAAACTTCAGATATGTAAAAACTCTGATTTGGAACCTATTTTACCAAATATTCTGGAAATCCTGAAAAATACAAAGAGTCTTCTATCACTAGATCAAAAAAAAATCTAACAGTTTATATCAGGGAAGTCTGTTATCTCAAAGTAAGTACCTATTTAGTTTATTACTTGTGTTAAAAATACAAAACTCAGCTGTAGCTAAGTTTTGTATAAGTATTAAATAGGTGATATGAAAAAATAAATAAATATGTATATTTATTTATTTTTTTAGAGGAACCAGTCACTAAAAAAATTAAAAAACAATTATTCTTCTCCACGAAAAAGAAACAGGGAACAATAAGCAGTACAAGCTTTAAACCATCCACCATTCAATCCTTAAAAATTGCTCATAATTTAAATATATTCAGCAAACATGATTATTGTTGAATATACAGGGTGTTTCGCCTTGCCTATACCAAATTTAGACAGCTGATGAAACAGTAAATTTCAAGAAAAAAGTGTTATAAACATGATGCCTCAAACTCTACATAGTGTTCAACTTTCAATTCTGAAGATGATTTCTTATTAATATTTTTGAAACATTCAAAGATAAAGAGGTGAAGTTCGGTTGATCGACTTAATTTTATACGTCCTACGAAAAAAGCTCTTTAATTTTTTCTTCAAAAAACAAAAATTTATGAATTATTTTAATTATAAACATAAAATTACATTATCTATCTACTGTGTAAATACATATATTTTTAATTTTTTTTATTATCATTTAGTGTACACAGAAAAAATATGTATTTTAATTGTATCCATACAGAATTTTCAATTGTTTAGTAAAATTTTTATATTTTTAATCGAAGTAACCTTTAGTGGATGAAAATTCATAATAATAAAACGTTTATTTAAACTTAGTTTCCACTATATCTACAATAAATGACAATTGTTTGGACAACACAGTGTCTTCATCAGATTTAGTTACAAACTTATTCTTAAAATATATCACAGTGCTTGTATATTATCTGAAATGTTCTACTAATATGTATTAATAACAGGGTGTTGTATTTGTGATTGCCAAAATGGTATAACAGGTATTCACTTATTTGTAATGGTTAACTATTAAGAGGTTTCAGATACAAGGTTTAATAGAGGGAAATTACTAAGTTTAGTTTGATCATTGAGCAAGAGATCTGAAGATTTATGATAATTTCCATTGATTCTAATAAATTTAATTTTTGAGACTTATTCTGTATCTAAGTATAAGGTCGAAGCAGTAAGAGAACCGAAAGACAAACATGAGTTTGGAAGTTTTCTAGGACTATGTACCTATTATCGGAGATTTGTAGATAAGTTTGCTGATATAGCTAAACCATTACATAAACTGACGGAAAATGAAGCCACTTTCAACTGGACAAGAGAGTGTGAGGCAGCATTTCGACAACTTAATGCTGCACTTTGCTCTATTCCTATTTTGTCGTATCCACCACAGACTTCGGGACTATTTATTCTAGGTACTAATGCTAGCAATATATGCATTGGGTCTGTTTTGTCACAAGTAAAAGAAGAAGAACAAGTGGATAGCTCGATGTGAGAAACCAGCTGATATACAGGAAACTAAGAGGAAGTGTGTTGATTTCACTAAATTGGAGACTTCATGGAAACATTTTTCATCAGAACAGATAAAATTGGCTAAAAAATTTATCCACGAAGAAAGCGACCTCTTTGAGACCAAGAACTCGAAGGAACTGGTTTAGTTTCCCACCGGATCGACACAGGGAGTGCCCACCCTTGTTTTAGTTAAAAAGAAGGATGGGACAACGATATTTTGTGTCGATTATCGGAAACGTAATGATGTTACCAAGAAAGATAGCTTATCCACTACCCAGAATAGATGACATATTAACAACACTGGCTGAGTCGAAGAGGGTTTTGATTAGATCTAAAGAGTGTATACTGGCAAATACAGATCCACCCTGCCTTCTCAACTGGAAGTAGATTGTACCAATTCAATGTTATGCCTTTTGGGTTATGCAATGCACCGGCAACGTTTGATCGACACAAATTGGTTCTGAAAGGATTAACTTGAAAAACCTGTTTAGTATTCCTAGATGATGTGATGGTTATGGAAGCGGCCTTCGAAGACCACTTGAAAATTCTGAAAGAAATTTTCAGCAGAGTTAGGAATGCTCATTTGAAATTGAATTATAAAATGTGTTGTCTTTTTCAAAATCAGGTACATTTTCTAGGACATACAATATCATCTAGCGGAATACATACGTCAGAGGATAAGGTCCAAGAAGTAAGAGAATGGCCAAGACCGAAAGACAAACATGAGGTTAGAAGTTTTCTGGGACTATGTACCTATTATCGAAGATTTGTAGATAAGTTTGATGATATAGCAAAACTATAACATAAACTGACGAAAAATAAAGCCACTTTCAACTGGACAAGACGGTGTGAGGCAGCATTTCGACAAAGGGCCAAATCGCAAGATGGATAGAAAGACTGCAAAGTAGAACATTGACGAGGAAAAATCTATAATTATGCTGATGCTTTATCCAGATGACCATGCAAAGAAGAATGTCGCCACTGTCCGGGATAAGATAGATGCTAGTACTGACAGAGTCCGAATGGTAAAAAAATTAAAACCCTCTTAGTGGTACCAACTAGCAAAGTGCAAGAACTTCTACAGGAAATTCACATTGGAAGCTCAGGGGCACATTTTGGCGTGAATAAGCCAATTGCAAGGATAAGGGAAAGATTTTATTAGGGTTACTGCCGTGATTACATAAAAGCTTGATGCAGAAAATGTCTAACATGTGCAGCCACTAAGGAACTCCCAGGGAGAACTCATGGAAAAATGGAAAATACAATGTATGGCTTCCATTTGAGAGGTTGCCGGGCCTTTTTCAACTTCTAACGATGAAAATAAATACATACTGGTTGTCATGGATGAACTGACACTGCCGCACGTGTACTGGTAAATTAGTTCATATCCCGATATGGAGTTCCACTGGAATTGCACTCAGAGCAGGGACGAAACTTCGAAAGCGAAGTTTTTAAGAAAGTGATGGAGATATTGAACATCCGAAAGACCAGAACCACTCCATTACATCCACAGTCTGATGGAATGGTGGAAAAATTCAATCGCACCATGGAATAATACCTGTCGAAGGTTGTGTCTGATCACCAAAAGGATTGGAACATTGTCAGTACTGCTGATGGCTTATCGAGGATTGGTTCATGATTCCACAGCACATACTCCAGCAAAGATGCTCTTTGGTAGACAATTACGTTTGCCATGTGATTTGCTGTTCGGTACTCCCGAAGATACACCTTTGGAAGTAAAGACTTATGCAGATGAATTGAGACTGCACCTAAGAAAGATCCATGAGCACGTCCGGGATAAGATACATGCTAGTACTGACAGAATGAAAACCAGATAAGATTTGAGGGCGAACTCAGCCGAACTTAAAGAAGGAGATTTAGTATGGCTGTACATTCCCCACCTAAATTTAGCCAGAATTGGTATGGAGCCTTTAAAGTCATGAAGAGGATAAATGATGCTGTCTACCGAATCCAACGCACTCCTAGGACGAAGCCTAAAGTTGTACATTTAGATAGGCTAGCAAAGTATCATGGGGGAGGTGTACCAGAAGATTTTGATCGGAACGATCAAACCTAAGAGAGGGTCAGTGTTAAGAAAATGGCTAAAGCCGACTCTGTGTGTTTTGGAATATTCGACGAACGTTGAAGTAACCGCCCTCTTAATTCGAAGAATAGAATATTCTGGAAGTTTCTCGAAGAACTGAAAAGATATATAAAAGCGACCATAGAAGAGACAGGAGATTGTCTACAGTGAACTACCGTGTGAAAAACAAGAGCGAAGCCTGTGTTTTGAAGTAGTGACAGTTATTGAAAAAGTGTCTTTATTGTCAAAATTACTGTTGTGTTAAGAAGAAATACTGATTTTTTAAATTGAATTTAGTTATTGGAAATCATCCTGGCTAACCCGAATTCGTAAATATATATATATATATATATATATATATATATATATATATATATATATATATATATATATATATATATATATATATATATATATATATATATATATAGCAGGGGCGGCTAGTCAAAGGAGGCTAAGCCTCCTCAATAATATTCCGTGTATCACTAAATAAATTATATTGGAATAGTCAGCATTCAGCATATTTCATATTAATCAAAATCATATTATTTTATGCAACTACCTTCCTTTCAACCTCCATTATATAATATAATTTATTAATTAAGATAGAAGGTATTTACATTTACTGCATTTCATTCATTTTCAAGATTTGTGGCAACGCTGCGGAAGGCTTAGAAAGGTATATTCTCAACGTTCATTACGCCTGCCACAGAAAAGCAAATAACGGTGCAAATACTCCGAAATGAATACTTCATTGCAATAGAAAAGCAAAACACATGTAAATGGCAACACGAATAGGAACCCAGTCTATACAATGTCGACCAATCACAACTATAGAATTTCGCGTGACATCGAGTGAATTCGTTGGAAAAGCATTAAATTGAATCGTAGTGTGATCGTAGTTACTAATGGTAGCGTGTTCACTTATATTTGCTCGCGTATTGTTTTAAAATGAGTTTGATTACTGAAGTTAATTTCAAAAATTTCAATGGTGACTTAGTGGAATGTTTGTTATCCATAACTTTAGTGCACTAAGTTATGAGGATAAAGTTTTGATTAAAACATTGCGACATACCCTGAATTAAACAATTTGGTGCAGCGTAAGAGACAACAAAACCGCGACGGTTTTAATACAAGAAATTAAAAGAGGCATCCTTGCCTAACCGGATCACAGGTAAAAAATAAATTATTTTTGTTGGCAGTGTTACTTTTTACTAGTGAAAATTTGAGGATTTAATTCTCATACCTACTTGAAAGTGAGGAATTTTTCACCGATAAAGTAACTTTAAATACAGCACCGCGGATTAATATCATACTTACAAGATAAGGAATTTATAATTTTTCAAACATCTTCAAATTAATTTTTGAACAAACAGAAATAGTTTTTCAAATCTTACAGCACAAGTTTTCACATGTAATTTACTCTTATGTCTAATTGTTTCTATCCCGGTGACATCGGCTTCCGTAGAGCGCTCGTTTTCCACTCTTGAGAGAATTAAAACTTATTTACGAAATTCAATGAGCCAGGATCGTTTGAAAAATATTAGTTTGTTGTTTATTGAAAAGGAATTGGTAAAACTTTTGGCGAAAGACAAAAATTTGTATGAGGATATCATAGATCATTTTGCTAACGTTAAAGATCGCAGAATCCCGCTAATCTTCAAAAATATATAATAACTTTTTATTTGCTCTCACCAGCTGTTAACAAATTCGTTAAGTAGGTAGGTAGGTACCTATTTTGTGAAAGAAAAAAATTTGATGAATAGATGAATTGGCTGAGAAGAGTTTTTGTGAATATTGTAAATAGAAGTTGTTGGTCTCAAGGTAGACACTCGAAAGTGAAAACAAATTAATAGCTTAGGGTGCTTGTTTTACTTTGATTTTCTTTCAATTATAAGGCGGTTGACCTTGAAATCCTAAAAATTTTCGCCTATGGTGTATTTTTTAACCCCTCTTCTAACCTACTCAATCCAAAGCCTCACGTGCCGACACTGATTATATAGATATATCGATATATAAATATATATATATATATATATATTATATATATATATATTATATATATATATATATATATATATATATATATATATATATATATATATATATATATTTTTTAATTTATATATATATATATATATATATATATATATATATATATATATATATATATATATATATATATATATATATATATATATATATATATATATATATATATATATATATATATATATATATATATATATATATATATATATATATATATGTATGTTTATGAATTTTTGATCGTATTCTACTGTCAATTTTTCATCTGAAAATTAATTTCTCACCTCGATATTGTCTCTATGCAGAAACTATGTCAATTTTTAATTTCATTTTCCAGTTCAAGCAAAATTCTATTAATATAATATATTGTCAATTTCATAACTAAGGATATATTTATTATTCCAATGAGAATATTTATTTTCAGTGGTAATAGTATGAAAATTTATTAACCATTTTTTCCCCTAACGAACACTGTTAGGGTTTATATTAATGAATAAAGGGTAAGAAAACATCTGTTACTGTTTTTTTTTGCTGTTACAAATACTAGTGACTCTTTATTTATTTATTTTTACTAAAATTTAATTTCAGTCAAACGCTTCGATATTTCACCCTGTAATTTTTGTATAACAAGGGAGTGACTGTTTATTTTTTCTTAAATTTCGTATAAGTCAAACGATATCCCTGTAAATACTTTATCGCTATATTTATGTATTTTTAATCGTATTTTTCTATTAGGTAGATGATGATGATGATAATGATACCCACCCCAGTTGGGACTAAATCTATACCTGTTATTTCACTCATACAAATAACTGAGATTGAATTCTCGCACATCACTTGGTGAAACATCATAAAGAATAAAGTATAAACTTTAAAATAAAAACACTTGGCTTATGTTTCACAATAAAAAAATATTTAGATACTGTATTTAGCAGTAACGAAAAGTCGACATGTTTCGAGTTATGAACTCATTATCAAGACTGACTACAGGAGAGTATTAGATTTTTTGGATTGATTGGGCCGATACTTGGTGTAAATTAATAAACATATTAAAACAATGGTTAAAAATAACAATTTACACATTTATTATAAGAAATAACGCATGACGCACGTTTCGGTGGAACTTCACCTTCTTCAGATGCTAATGGCAAACTAACTATGATTCTCTGTTATATCGAAAACAAGAAATGACAAATTATGTAGAAGGGGTAAATACAAAGATGGTTACAAATAATTATTAGAAAAGGAAAAACCAATTCTGAACTGCTAGTCAGGTAGTTGGTAATTTTGAAAAGATTAAGAAGGGGGCTTGAAGTATGATCGATTTGGCTATTCAATAGGAGACCGGAATGCTTGTATTTATTTATCTGTAATGATTCTAAAAAATTATGTTTAATTCCCTTATTTTCAGTATTTAATATTTTAAAATTGATAAGCAATGTACCGGTAATAATTTAGGAAATCATATAAAAAATAATAAATCCAAAGTTCATAAAGATAATAAATCAGGAGTTTATAAAATTAATTGTGGCGATTGTGATAAGTTTTACATTGGTAGAACTTTCAGAAGTTTTCAAACTAGAATTTCAGAACACAAACGTAGCTTTGTTAATCAGAAGTCGGATTCGCATTATGCAAACCATTTAATCCAAGAAAATCACACATTCAATTTCGATTTTAAATACTGAAAGTAAGGGAATTAAACTTAATTTTTTAGAATCATCACAGATAAATAAATACAAGCATTCCGGTCTCCTATTGAATAGCCAAATCGATCATACTTCAAGCCCCCTTATTAATCTTTTCAAAATTACCGAACTACCTGACTAGCAGTTCAGAATTGGTTTTTCCTTTTCTAATAATTATTTGTAACCATCTTTGTATTTACCCCTTCTACATAATTTGTCATTTCTTGTTTTCGATATAACAGAGAATCATAGTTAGTTTGCCATTAGCATCTGAAGAAGGTGAAGTTCCACCGAAACGTGCGTCATGCGTTATTTCTTATAATAAATGTGTAAATTGTTATTTTTAACAATTGTTTTAATAGGAGAGTATTACATCCTAATTTATAAAACAGACAAAAGCAAAGGTGATACCTGAAAATCCATTTGTTCGTTTACAAGGGGTAATTGACTATTATGGGCGGAGCTTATTTCGAGAATTTCAAGAAGGTCAAGGCGTTTTCCTTTGTTACCTGAATGTAACAATTTGGTTTTGTTGAAATCCAGGAAGTGATTCAGAGAAGCCAGTGGTATTTTTGTTTTGTAAAATTGACTTTTTATGTTCTTCAACACGAATATTTATATTCCTTTCTGTCTGTCCAATATAGAAAGCAGGACATTCGTCGCAAAATATTTTGTAAATACCACTGTTTTCTCCGATGTTAGATTTTTTTTTATTATTGACCAAGAATGACTTCAAGTTTCTTTCATTTGTACAAATAAAAGAACTTGGGATTTTCCCACATAAATCTACTTAATTCTTCTCTTTGCGCTACACTCATATTTCCTGTTCTTGAAGCCATTGCTAGTACGAACCTTCAACTACAAAGTGAGTAAGTGACCACATGTATTGTATTTGTAAAGTAAACAACCCGTATCATAGATATCGCAGATTCAAGAATTTAAATTCTCGTCATCTCATTGGACGAGTGATAAAATGAATCAGCAACGCTGTGGGAAAAAGTCGTGTACCGGAATCCATTCCTAAGGGTATTTACAGAGTGGAGCCGGGATGTACGCTGGTAGCTTACCCGCTTACTGCGATATAACAATCTTTCCATAGTTGGCAACGTACCCGTGCACAGTGGAGCCTGGCTGGTTACAAGTTGGGCGTAGGGGTGGCGATCTCAAATCGAAGAATCGATTCCTCGGACCAAATAAATCGATTTTTTAAATCGATATGTCGTACTGAATCGATTCAGTGAATCGATATTTTACCCTTGAAAATCGACTTTCGATTTTTTCTGTTTTTGTAAAAAAAAAATTAATTAGAATTAGCTGAATGTACTCACGATATTACGGCATTGCCAGTTAAATGTTTAATTACTTAAAAACTCGCGAGATGGCGGTGTGCTTAGTTTTCGTCGCTTCTCTTTAGTAAAAAAAAAGTTACGTTGGTAATCTTTGATTGACTTTTGTGGATTGATATTGCGTCATTGTTTTGTCTTGTTATTATTCATTCATTTGTTTATATATATATATATATATATATATATATATATATATATATATATATATATATATATATATATATATATGCCTTGATTGGTTGATTGTTGTAATATACATACTGTGATTAGGGAAATAAATATTTATTTATTATAATCAATTGAGAGTAAGTAAAACACTTTTTATTTTTTACTTTGATGCTATTTTTTTAAGTTTGTTCTATTAGTTGCTATTGTTAAATCTAATCGTGTATCTAAGTCATTTAAATTAGTTAAATATGAATAATCAATTATGAGCATTGAAATAACTATGTGGAATTCTTAATTAATAAAGTGTTCATATTTTACTATTACTTTATGTCCATTCATCTGTATAACCTCAAATGGTTTTATATATATATATATATATATATATATATATATATATATATATATATATATATATATATATATATATATAAATGTCTTCTTTTATATCTGATCTGATATTTTCATATGGTAATAAAAATAATTGTAATTATCGAATTCCCTGAACTAAAAAATTCCTGATTTTACTGATAAGAGATCCCAGAGATTGTTTATTATGGTATCATTCTTGTTTTTCATGAAATGGATTTATATTTACATTGTAAATACAAATTTGAAAAAAATCGATTTTTCAGAAATCGATTTTTTAGACCTCGATTTTTTTATGAATCGATTTATCAGGTTACGATTCGAATCGATTTAAAAATCGATCTTTTTTGCAAAGAATCGCCATCCCTTGTTGGGCGCAGGGATCCTGGATGGATAGAAATATAATTGCTACCCCGATTGTTTACATAGCTTAAAGCTATGTGGAACGGCTAGCGCCTGCGCATTTTGCAACCGCCTTTTTATTACGCCAGTCCCGGCTCCACTCTGTAAATACCCTATGGCATTGTAGAATACCGATCCGTGTAACCGATCTCGCGCGGGAGGAATTGGACGGCTATTCTACTAATTCGTTCCTTTAGGAGCATTTCGCATAGGAAAGTTTTTCCACTCCGCTACCAATTCCTCCCGCACGAGATCGGTTACACGGATCGGTATTCTACAATGCCATAGAAATGGATTCCGGCACACGACTTTTTCCCACAGCGTTGCCGATGATTCATTTTATCACTCGTCCAATGAGATGACGGGAATTTAAATTCTTGAATCTGCGATATCTATGTCAGATGTCTATGATACGGGACTACGGGTTGTTTAAAAATACAATACATGTGGTCACTTACTCACTTTGTAGTTAAAGGTTTGTACTAGCAATGGCTTCAAGAACAGGAAATATGAGTGAAGCGCAAAGAGAAGAATTAAATAGATTTATGTGGGAAAATCCCAAGTTAACAGTGGGAAATTTTCTAGTAATTTCACCATCCAAGATGGACAAAATTTGTGGAAAAATTGCACCTGCTAACAGATGCTTGGCTAACAGCAGTATACACATTAGAGCCAGTAATTTCCTGGTGACTCCCTTGAGCGAAGAAACGAAGAGCCACTAGAACCTAGATAAATGGCATAAGTTACCAAAATATCATACATCAAATATTTATACATATTATGTGAAAATACTTATAGCATGCTTTTCTTTCAACTGTTAAGCCATCACTTATTCTAGACTGCTCCATTAATGGAGAAATCAAATCAATTAGGTACCTTACTAAATCTTTACTTAATCGAAAAACTCCGATAAACTAAACATCATTCATTTCGAAAGGATTATTCCAATTGAATGTTCTACGTGGCAAAGGTTCAGCTTCATTTTCTAAATCTCCTTGAAGAAAAAACAAGTCTATAGGATCGTGAGGATTCATTTAAAATACTCTTACAACGCGAAGAACGAACTGAAAAAATATAAATAATCAACATTTGTGAATAATAATCAACTCAGGTGACTGCTCTGTTGCCGGGTCAAAAACACTTGTAAATGCTCAATTCAACATCGCAAATCGCATAATCCGACCGCCCGAAGTATTTTCTCCTGTCCTACACCCAGGAGAGTGACCTTCGGCTGGGAACGAGTCGGAACGTGCGGTCGAAAGTTTAGTAGAATAGCAAAATTCGTTTGACAGCCGAAAATCTCTGTCTCGACCGGTCGAGTCGACCGCACGAAATTAGTAGAATAGGTATCTTGGTAGCGGAGTGGAAAAACTTTCCTATGAGAAATGCTCCTATAGGAACGAATTAGTAGAATAGCCGTCTATATATACTTAATATTAAGATTTCTATGGTTGGGACCCTGAAAAATCTATTCCTGTTATTTCACTCATACAAATATTTATTTTCATTGGATATTTTATTCCGTTATTGCTTCTGAGACTTTTTGCATAACAACGATATATTTATGAGTTTTTGATCGTATTTTTTCTATTAGATGCTACCCACCTAGTTTGGTCTCTGAAAAAATCTATACTCAATATTTCTCTCATATGACTATTAATTTTCATAGGATATTTGAACATGTAATATTTTCTGTTAGTTAGAATTTTTGTTTAACAAATATAAGTGACTGTATTTTTTTTTCCTACAATCATATAAGTCAAATGATATACAACCTCATGGAACATAGAGTTAGGAGCAATTAAAAAAAATAAAGGGTAGGAGAACCTCTTATTCTTTTCTGTGTAACAAATACTAGTGACTCTTCATTTTATTGATTTATTTATTATTAATAAAATTCCATTTTAGTAAAAGGCTTCGATAATTTACCCTGTAATTTTTTTGTATAACAAGGGAGTGCCTGTTTATTTTTCTTCTTAAATTTCGTATAAGTCAAACGATATCCCTGTAAATACTTCATAGCTATATTTATGTATTTTTTTCAACGTATCAAATGATACCCACCTAGTTTGGCCTCTGAAAAAATCTTTACTCATATTTCTCTCATATGACTATTATTTTTCATAGGATATTTGAACATGTTAAATTACATTGTTAGTTACAATTTTTGTATAACAAATACAAGTGACTGTATTTTGTTTCCTAAAATCATATAAGTCGAATGATATCCACAACCTCCTGGAACATAAGATATCCACTTTTGGTTTAACACGATAAATCATAAAAAATGTGATATTCCTTGTGTTAAGACGATTATGAAGAAGTGGATTCTTAATAATGTGTCAGAAAAATTAATGTTCGATGTATTTCCAAATTCGAAGATGATTGTACTAGATCATTCCTACCTTGGAAAATATGATTTTATAATCGTTCGCTGATAATGCTGTTCAGCTCGAAATTTCAGTCGTACCGTGGGAGGAAAAAAAACCCTGTTTTTTCTGTATAACAAATAGAAGCATTTGTTTTTTCTTAAATTTCATATAAGCCAGTTGATATACTCTGTAAAGACTTAATTAATAAAATAATATTATAGTAGTATTGAAATTCGTATATTAATATATATCATTACCAATTTTGATTGAAAAATTATGGAAAGTGCCGTTGTGGTTTGTGAAGCATTCTTTTCATCTGAAAAGATCGAACAATGTTGTAGAAATATACTAAAATAGGATGAAAAATTGAAATTATGGTTATTGAATAATATATGTCTACCGAAAGAATGTATAAAATATTTCGCAAACAAAATTGGTTGTTTTTGAACATTCGTATCTAGCGAAAAACATTAGTAAGTTAGATTATCTAGTGAATCATATAGAGTGTTATCAGCTACTTGAAATATTTATAAAATTGCCAGAACTATTAAGCTCTTCTTTTAAATTATTATCTCATTTACCATGTTTTATCTCTCGTGATGCACCTCCAACAAGTTAGTATAAATGTATAATTTGTGATAAAAACTACATTGATTCTGAATAAATAAATCTATTAACTATATATATATATATATATATATATATATATATATATATATATATATATATATATATATATATATATATATATATATATATATATATATATATATATATATATATATATATATATATATATATATATATATATTCACGTTATTCGACACGAATAAATATAGTTGAAGTATTTGATTTTATGGAAGTTTTTTCTTTAGGATGGATAGGGACCTAGTAGAACTACATTTTAGAAGTATTTTCATGTTGTACAGGGTGTTCCAAAAACACGAAAAGTATCAAAGTTGTTTTTTAAATTTAATACCCTGTATATTATTTCATTTTTAGATTTCACGATGAAAACAAATGCCAGTTTCATTGAGGTTTGATTCACCTAAACCTCATGGTTTTTGAAATATCTCGTATTTTGTGGAAATATAGTATCAATTTAAACGCCTAAACTCTCAACTGGTGTTTTCTTGTTTTTGACCAAATTAATGACAAGGCCTACTAACTGGAACAAACTTCATGTCGCACTTGAGAGATATTGACTAACTTAGACTTGGTGTGTAAAAATAAAGGTTGAATAATTGCAATCTTTAAACGGCACTAACTTGTTTAACTTAAATGGGACTCCCCGTATTTTATGTCACCAACAGATGCATAATTTAATTGTCTATCGAATACCTATATACACTTCAATCGATATATTTTCACGTTTTCAAATAAAATGCACATTTTCATCTTGCAAACTGATTTTATGAAATTTATCAATTATCAAGTCGCCTATGGCGTTTTGGGAAATCAGAATTGAATGAAATGAACATCAAGATCATAATATATCATTCAATATCTTGAATTTCATGTAATAGTTCAAATTATGAAGGAAACAAAACTTATGGATATGAAACAAGCAATATTTTATAATCAAGCGTTCAAAACTGCTACCATCAGACTCTAAACACAAACGTATCCTTTTGATAAAACCTTCAGCAATATTTAATAACATTCGCATGATAACATTTAGAAAAGCTTCTCTGATACGCTGTTTCCATGGGCAACTCGGTAATTAAAAAATACCTTAAAATCAGTTTGCAAAATGAAAATGCTTATTTTATGTGAAAACGTGAAGAGTTATCGATAGGAATGTAATGAGGTATTCGATAGACAATTAAATTTTACATCTGCTGGTGACATAAAACACGGGGCGTTTCTTTAAGTTGAACAAGTAAGTGAAATTTAAAGATTGCAATGATTTTACCATTTATTTTTACACACCAAGCATAAGTAAGTCAATTTTTCACAAGTGCGGTATAATACACACCTCCAACAACACCAGACAATATGAAACAGCGTATCAGAGAAGCTTTTCTGAATGTAAGCCAGCGTATGTGTTCAAATGTTGCTAAAGGTTTGTTTTAAGAGTCTGATACTTTACCTGTATTCAAGAGTAAATATGTAGATCGCCATACGATAAATAACAATAAGTAGAATCTGATGGTCGCCATTTTGAACACTTGATATAAAATATTGCTTGTTTCATATACATAATTTTTTTCCTTCATAATTCGGAATAATACATAACTTTTAAAATATTGAAAAATAAAAGCATTTATTATGATCTTGATGTTTATTTCAATCAATTCTGATTTCTCAAAACGCCATAGGCGACTTGATAAATGATAAATTTCAGAGAATCAGCTTGAAAGATGAAAATGTGCATCTTATTTGAAAACGTGAAGAGATATCGATTACAATGTATTATATGTACAATGTATTATATGTAATATATATAAGGTATTCGATAGACTATTAAATTTCACATCTGTTGGTGATATAAAATACGGGGTGTCTCATTTAAGTTGAACAAGTTAGTGCCGTTTAAAGATTGCAATTATTTAACCTTTATTTTTACA
The DNA here is from genome assembly GCA_030704885.1 of Cynegetis impunctata. Taxonomy (NCBI): domain Eukaryota; kingdom Metazoa; phylum Arthropoda; class Insecta; order Coleoptera; family Coccinellidae; genus Cynegetis; species Cynegetis impunctata. The sequence goes on from JARQZK010000862.1 coordinate 90,331, forward strand.
CACCAAGTCTAAGTTAATCAATTTCTCACAAGTGCGACATGAAATTTGTTCAAGTTAGTAGGCTTTATCATCAATTTGGTTAAAAACACGAAAACACCAGTTAAGACTTTAAGCGTTAAAATTGATACTACATTTTCAGAAAATACGAGATATTTCAAAAACCATAAGGTTTGGTTTAGGTGAACTAAACCATAATGAAACTGGCATTTGTTTTCATCGTAAAATCCAAAAATGAAATAATATACAGGGTATTCTATTTAAAAAACAACAATTTTGATATTTTTCGTGTTTTTGGAACACCCTGTAAAACATGAAAATATTTGTAAAGAGTAGTCCTGCTAGGTCCCTATCCATCCTTAAGAACAAACTTTTATAAAATCGAATACTTTAGCCATAACTCTTCGTGTCGAATAACGTGAATAACCCTGTATATATATATATATAAATTATAAATATATATAAATTATATATATATATATATATATATATATATATATATATATATATATATATATATATATATATATATATATATATATATATATATATATATATACGGGGTTCCCCAAATTCGATGGCTCATTAGAAGTATCTAGAGAACGAAAAAAGTTAACGACTTGAAATTCAGGCTACACGTATAAGAGGTTATGATCTACACTTGGAAAATATTATCATCATTGCAACGTTGCCAGACCTATGAGTAACTTATGCTCCTTATGTTATTTCAAATGGCACACCATGTATATTTTGATATTTTTGTATTTCGTGGAACATTTTGAAACTTTTTTATAGACCATATGACATTGAGCCATTTCCAAAATAAAAATTATTTTTCGAAAAATTTGGCGACAAACATCTCCGAATTAAAAATTTATTCTTTCTCAACTATCACAGCTAGAGCCCTGAAATTTTTGATAGAAAATTGTATAAGAATAGGTTAACATAATAAATTATGAGGGTCAAGGTATCTCATACAGAGTGTTCACAAAATAATGTTCTTTGGGTAGAACATAAAAGTGAAATTTATGCATTAATTTCAAATTTGACACCCTATATTTTATAGCAGCATTCAAAGAAAAAACAAATTCCTCAACTGAAAGTATAATATAATACCTATCTCTAGCGGTTCAAGACTTATGGGCAAAAAACTAGAAAAACTGAATTAGAACAAACATAACTTTTCATTCTAGGCCTGAGGGCTATCATGGCCACGCAAATAAATGTCACCAGTTTGCTCACGTTTAACCTCGAACATTGGCACATGTCAGGCATTAAAAAAAAATATTACAGACTCTATCCAAAAAGTGAAAAAATAATAATAACACGGTATGCAATGCAAGCTGCTATTTGCAAATATTGAGCGAAGCAGACATTCTTTTAACTGAATTTGAGATTTTCAAAAATAAAAGTCATGACGTCCTTAACCAACATGTATTTTCCGAATCTGCGCCCTGCCTTAATGCGGACATGTCTAGGACACAAACACATATGTTTATGTCATAAGAGAGGAGCATAGACCCACATATGTGCGGACATATATTGAACATGTTAATCGCAGATTCGGAACCGCCTTTTGTGTCACTAAAATTCAAACGGCAATCATTAGCATACATGTTGGCTAAGGACGACATGACTTTTATTTTTGAACATCTCAAATTCAGTTAAAATTATTATTATTTCACTTTTTAGTTAGAGTCTGTATTTTTTTTGAATGCCTGACATGTGCCAAAGTTCGAGGTTAAACGTGAGTAAACCGGTGACATTTATTTACGTTGCCATGATAGCCCTCAGGCCTAGAATGAAAAGTTATGTTTATTCTAAGTGAGTTTTTCTAGTTTTTTGCCATAAGTCTTGAACCGCTAGAGATAGGTATTATATTATATTATACTTTCAGTTGAGGAATTTGTTATTTCTTTGAATACTGCTATAAAATATAGGGTTTCTCATTTGAAATTAATGCATAAATTTCACTTTTATGTTCTACCCAAAGAACATTATTTTGTGAACACCCTGTTTGAGATACTGCGACCCACATAATTTATTATGTTAACCTAAGCTTATATTATTTTCTAAAAAAAATTTCAGGGCTCTAGCTGTGATAGTTGAGAAAAAATAAATTTTTAATTCGGAGATGTTTGTCGTCAAATTTTTCAAAAAATAATTTTTATTTTGGAAACCGCTCAAAAATATCAAAATATACATGGTGTGCCATTTGAAATAACATAAGGAGCATAAGTTACTCGTAGATCTGGCAACGTTGCAATGATGATAATATTTTCCAAGTGTAGATCATAACCTCTTATACGTGTAGCCCGAATTTCAAGTCGTTAACTATTTTCGTTTTCTAGATACTTCTAATAGGCCATCGAATTTGGGGAACCCTGTATATATATATATATATATATATATATATATATATATATTTATATATATTTTTATTTTTTTATTATTTTTTATATATATATATATTTATATATATATATATATTTATATATAATTAACAAAAAAAGATTATTTGTTTTATTTCAATATGATTCCACACTATCAGTTATATTCTTATATTTTTTGAGTTTTCGTGTATCAATTCGACATTTATTTAACTTTGTAGAACATTCACCTCTTTTCTCTAGACACTCTTTCTCTCGTTGAATAAAATTATCAATATTCTCTGTCGTTTGTACTGCCATAACTTCTTCTTCTTTCAATTCCTCATGACATACCTTTAATTTTATTTTCAACAGCTCCGCCATTCGCTGGAATTCCTTTTTTTCTACTTCTAAATTTTCTACTTGGATTTTTAAATCTGAATTAGTTTCTTGTAAATCGTTTATCATTATTAACGATAAACTGTGCTTTTCTTCATAATTTGATATTTTTTCAATCACAGATTGATTCAGACTACTCATTTGTATTTCAAGTAGGAAATTCTCTTTAGTTTTACTATTCATCGATTTTCTCAAATCGGAAAATTTTTTCTCACCATGATAAAGTCTTGTCCTACATTTTTCTCGATCTTGATTATCCTTTTCTACTTGTTGCAAACAGTCAAGCAGTTCATTATTACATTCCTGGTGAATATTATAACTATGAGTATACAATTTATAAGATTCTGCCTCATAATCTGTAGGAGGGTTATATTCAGAATTCCGTTTCATTTAAGGCAAAACTACCACTTCCAAGTGATATTAAGGCCCGGTTGTACAGTCACGGTTTAAGCCAAGCTCAAGGTTGAACTTGGTTTAAATGAGACTGAAACGTTGCACAGAGCTAGTTCAACGCAAAGCTTGGTTCACCGGCTGTCAAATTATGCGGTTCAGCTGAACCATCAAATTCAGGCGCTTAAACCGAACTCAAAGATAATATAACCTCACTCCTTGTATTAAATTGTTGGAAAGGTATCATCATAATATTAGATTATATTTTTGTCAAAATAATTTAAAATAAAAATAATAGCTCATTAGCTACATGATAATCTTCAGGAACTAACAGACGATGAGGACTTTGCTGAAATAGTAGAAGTATTAAATAATGCTGGAAGACAACCAAAGAAATATAGAGATAGAATGGATCATTTTGTTGTATGGAAGAAACTGCAGTTAATTTTGTTGATAATGTAAATTTTCAACCTCACATGAATGCTAACAATATTCATTATATCAACAATGTTGTGAGGCATCAATTAATAAATTACTTTAGAGAACTGTAGTAATAAATTGTTTCTTTATTTAAGAAATATATGTTAGTGTCCTATGTAAGCTTCTTCTAATGATTACATAATGATGGGCATAAAAATTTGAATTCCATATCATAATCATAAAAAAAATTTTGTAGTAGGTACTTTTATTTAATTTACTATTGAAATATAACTTTTTTATTAACAAAACCACCTATTATACAACACAATAAATTAACATTGGTTATTTTAAATTCTTTTTAATTTTTAAAGCATAATATGCTTCTCTATTGATAAATTTTCCATTCGTAACTTATTTCACTCAATTATTCCATCTGTCTCTATTTTTAATTATTTAATTTTTTCTGAGTAAGACTTTTGGCTTTAATTCGTTTTAAAAAGATAAGCTTGGCGTACCGTTTCACAATGCAACATACAAGTTCCGTGTCCGTTTTCAAAATTCAAATTAACATAAATCACAGAATATCTGCAATGCTAATGCTCTGCATTCAGCAACGACAAAAAAATTAACAGCGCATGTGCAAACGATACCAAGATAACACATATTTTCTTGAACTCGGTTTAGTAAAGCTAGTCTTCAAAATAACCTGTACAACTGAAAGCTATTATTGAACCGAGTTCATCCTTGAGCCTAGCTCAGTAGAACCATGGCTTAAACCGCTACTGTACAACCGGGCCTAATAATAATAATAATAATAATACTACTCCAAGGAATGTGTGAGAAATTTTTTAGTGAGTAACCAGTAACATCCGGAGTCTCACACACGCTGAGAATGCGTGCGGGATACTCTCAGGGTAGTCTATAAAAGATTTTTCCTCTCACACGGACGTAAAAAAAAACAAAACAAAACACTTGAATTGAAGTGCTTCATTTAATTTTTTTCACAGTTCACAGAGAGAAAAAACACTATCTCAAATCTTTCTTTGAATAACTAGAAATAAAAACTGTTAACGTTTATATATTGAAGAGTCATTATATTTCGCAAGTCTCGTCTTGTTTACAACGATCGCGACTATGTGTATCCAGGTAAACACGTCAACATGACGTCAGCGAAGGTAACCTTGTAGTAAGATAAACACCTTCTCTACATTTCAATTATTCAAAATTAACGTCGGTTCGAATCCCACCGGATCTCCTAGCTTTTTTTTAAGTAACAAAAAGTAACCCCTCACCACCCATTCGAAGCCAGCCAACCCAAGGCGAGACAGACACAATCAAAGAAAAATAAATGTCATTTTAACTTTAAAAAACGCCGCCAACTTGGGACGACCTCTGTTGACCAGGTTCTGAAACTGAGAATTCAGTTATCTGTTGAAACGCCTTCTATTAGACAGGCTCTGAATTACTATAATACCGTGATCTGTCAAAGCGCCCTCTATTAGCCAGGTTCTGAATCACTATAATACCGTGGTCCGCCATCATGGAAAATGGCCGACATAGGAACATCATCCACAGCTCTTTGAATTTCACATCAAACAAAAGTAGACGAATTTCTTGACATAGCCCCCCCCCTAGTCGAGCATGCGCAGAAATGAAATTTCGGACTGGAAAGTTGAAGTGGGTTTGAACCGGTCTTATTTTACTTCTGAAGTACTTACCTAATGATTGATTTTCGAATACGCTCTGTAAGTTATTTCATACAATATGTTTTTCATCAAATATTTTCAATAGTCTTTTATGAATTTACTACACTTGAATATAAATTATTTTATCAATTCACATAAGTGTGAATTATAATAAATTCAAACCTATGTATTGTTGGTTGCATGAATCAAGAGTCATGTGAATATATGAACGTAATTCCCGAATAAAATCACCACTATTTCATTGAAGTATGATATTTCAACGGATCCGTTGAAGGACCCGTTGAGAACGGACCCGTTGTGAACAAAGTTCTCTCTAATAACAATGAAATCTAGGTAATTTAGTAGATAGGCTAAGGGGCTTATAGACCACTTTTGGTAATTTTTACATGTAAATTCACATAAGGAAATCTAAGGTCCAAATTAGCGAAAATGGTTTCCTTTGGACATGCGCACTGGGTCGGATTTCAATGGAGTGGAAATGACTGCTTGTATATCAGGGTCAATGACCTTCATGATATATGTAAATAAGTTCATTGTCAATGACAAGAAGAGGTAGTAGAAAAAAAATTTCGTATTAAAGAGGTGACATGTATGAAAAAGAAGATGAAGAAAAATGGCTGTAATTAGTGCCGTAAATGCTTTCTGGAAGGAGCGTACGTATCAGGATATCAGGAGAACGAAGAGATATCGGTCGTGGATTTCTGCTTCCCTAGATGCAAGATGATGTAATGTGGGTTGCATAAAAGCACAATGAAAAATCTCGTTATATAGATAAGAAAACCACTTTACCTTACCTTCGATCATGGAGTTTCCACGACCCCCACCAGAAAAAATTAAGTGGGCTAGAACTGGTCTTGTTTTACTTCTTGCTTCATCTTTAATTCAATTTGTTCGGTTCAGGTTTACGATTATTTCGTTCATAACGAAGTAAGTAAGTAATATCTTTTTATTCTATCAGAACTATATGAGAAATAAAAACGAAATAATTTATAATCATTTTATTATGTCATCATAGATAGAACAAAATAATTTCATTCTGCTTATATAGAAAACAACAAAATATATTTAAGGTTGAAACAAAATGATTTCATTCTGTTAACATAGCTATATACAAATCCATATACTTGAGGTTAAACATTTCTATTATATATAAAGCTCTTTCTCTCTTTCTGTTTATAGGTGTGAATTAATAATTAGTTACTTCATACTCAATAAATCTTTTCATATGAATCTTCAGTATTTCACAGTAGTCAGAAACATTGTATATCAAAGACTTGAGTAGTACAACTGTAGCGGTTTTAGCCCACTTCAACTGTTCATGGTATTATAGTCATTAAGAACCTGACCACCAGATGGCGTTCTTACAGATCACTGTATTATCGTCATTCAGAACCTAGCCAATAAAGGGCGTTCCAAGATGACAAATCACTATATTCTCATCATTCAAAATCTCGCTAACAGAAGGCGTTGCAATGGCATTCGAAATTTGAATGATTGACGTATAACAGTTCTATACTCTAAGATATCTATGATTCAAGATGACATTCGACAGTAACGAATGACACATCAGATAACGTATGACAGATCTATGCTCTAAGATATCTATGATTCAAGATGACATTTGACATTAATGAATGACAGATGGGATATATGACGTATGAAAGATTTATGCTCTACGATATCTATGATTCAAGATGATATTTGACAGTTACGAATGACAGATGGGATGTATGACATATGACAGACCAACACCTCCTACACTAGAAGGCCGGGAAGCTAAATCCAAGATGGCGCATGAAGTAGTCAGCGGTTATTTTAAATTCATTATATGAAATATTTATATATTTTGTTATAGTAAATATTTAAATGTTTTTGATCATGTTAACAATAAATAAATACAGTTTGTAATAATTTTTAAGGGTTTAATTTGACTTGTTTTGTGATTTCACTCTTTTTAAATGGGGCATTGTCTTTGTACTGGTTTTATCATTATGTTTTTTAAGATAATTTTTTAACAAAATTGTAGTTGCTGGTTTAAAGAGCAATTTTAAAAGAGATTCTTCATCGTGTTTAGGACAATTGTGACCATTAAAAAATTCTATTTGTAGTTTATAAAAGGTGATGTGAAATGCTGTGCTTCTTAAAAGGTCTGCTTGATTTTCCTGTTTTCCTGTGTCGGACAGATACATGGTACTGGGAGCCTGCCAGGTATCTAAGAAATTACAAAAATATGCTTTAAGATTACACCTTAAAGACAAAAAAAACAAACATTTACCTATACTTTCCAAAACTTTAGCATGAGGTGAAATTGAAAACAAAATGCTACAAAATAAGACTATCTCGCAGCTATATTTCAAATGATTTCATTAACATGTTCAATATGACAAAGTGAGAAACTTATAAATTAAAACAGTGTACATCTATACAAAATAGTTACAACAAATGTTAATAAACAAACATCCCGAATCAGCTAGTGCTGGTCTTCGGATCAATATGTAACAGTACTCTATGACGAGATAGTAGGTATGCAATATTTACAATGAGAAATAAAATTTAGGATACTCTAATGTGATTCATTCAAAAATACAGTTTGCAACAGAAACATATTGAATAATTTCAATTCTTCATTTCCCTCAAAACAATAATATAATGAATATAGATTAATGTTAATATAGATTAATATCAATTGTAATATCGTAATATTGTAATCTAAATTTGGAATTAACTTTAAGCAAATTCATTTGTTCTTTTAAAAATATTATGGAATCTTTATTTTCAGGCTCTTGATCTGCTACTACCATTAAGATATCTATGACAGAATTTAAATTGTCTTCCAAAGAACGATGTTGTGGTTCCAAAATTAAATAAGCTTCAATGCCCGTAAGAATTTCTACCACCATATTAACATCACTTACAGCAATGGGAAAGTCAATTTGTCTCTTGTTCAGACATACAATTTTTTCAACAGCTGTGCCACCTTGCTCTACTGACAAAAAAAGATTTTCAGAAATAAAAGCGCTATACTTTATTTGAGTTTGTGGCCTGCTTTCCTCAATATTGAAAAAACATATATTATGTTTGCTTTTTGCCAATAACCAAGATTCACTAAGTTCCTCTTTTAACAGTTTACTGTATGCTTCATTAAACGTAGAGAAAGACTTTTCAATTTGGTAAGCCTGTGCCGATAAAACACTTTCGGCTAACAACTGCTCAACCTGTGCATATTCTAATTTTTGTCTTTTAGAATGAGGACAATCTCTTTGAGAAGTATGCGGATTTGGCAAATAATCAGGACAATTAGGCAGTATACATGGCACTGCATCTGAAAATACATGTGTACTTAAAATCATGTTATACCAAAATGTATCAATAAAACTAACCTTTTACTAAACGAATACGTGTTAGTGGCAATACTATTATTTCGCCTGTTGACTCAATTACTTGTTTCGTATTCCTTTCAATATCACTTTCCTTAAAGTGAAGTTCACATACCTTAAAATGAAAAAGAAAAGTTAAAAATATTTTGTTTATCCCTATATTTTAACTAAGTACTTTACTTTGCTGTTTTATTATTAGATATTAATATAAGGTTGAGTAATATTTTACTATCTATAATTTACTACTTTTTTGTTCTTTTTAATGTGTATGCTCACACGAATAGCTGACACAAATAACCCTATTATGTTTCATTTGATTACCTACGGTCGGACCCGACTATTTACAAAACAAACTAAACTTACCCGAGTGTATTTTGTTGGAATAAAAGATTATTCCCTTTATATGGCATTAATCCACTTTTTCCTTAATGCTGCATCTTTCGGGAATGAAAATACTGACACTTTGGGCCCGTTTTCGTAGTTGCCCCTACATTTGGGCACACAACAAGAAACCATATTATTCTATTCACTAATTTCCAATAAATTTTATACCACACAACCACAATTTTACACAATATATGCACAAAAGTATAACAAACACGTTTGAAACTAATTCACAGTTTTTTTGACAAAATAGTTATCAAAATATTGCTTGAATTCACACCAAAATATGTTTATCAACAATATCCCCACACAAGCTAACTGACTACTTAAGTAGCCATCTTGGATTTATCTGAATGCAGTTTCCCGGCCTTCTAGTGTAGGAGGTGTTGGACAGACCTATGCTCTGAGATATCTATGATTCAAAACGACATTTGATAGATTCGAATGACAGATGTATGACGTAGGACAGATCTAAGTTTCAAATCTAATATGGTGGATGCACGAGGCTATGAAAATAAGAATGGGGTCCCTCGAGAGTTCATGGGAGGGTCAAGAGGACTGAAATTGTAAATAGAAAGCCTCAAGGAGTCTTCGGGCAGGCTCAGACAACTGAAATTGTTCGATATATGGAAATATATGGAGTTTTCATGAGGGGCTTTGAGGCTCTTCTACGAATCTTAATGATATTTAAACTAACTTGTCGTATGGTTCAAATTCAAGATGGTGGATTACAGGTGACGTTCACGTATTAAGTAGATTTCAAAAAAATTCGAATTGAAAAATCGAGCTCAGGGATCGAGCCTCTATATTAGGAGACCAACACTATAAAGCCTTTAAAAGAATTCATACTGAAGAAATCCGCATGTAGAATTGAAAGCAGTATATCTATATTAGGAGTTCAACACTATGTTCACTGCTCTAGCAAGCTTGAAAAAAATCAAATTGAAAATTTCGATCGCTATTATAATAATTATATTTAATTTCAATTTTCAGGCTGAAGACAATAAACAATATATCATCAAAGTATTTTATCTGATTTTATCTGAGTGATAAGAATTTGGTTTATACATTTTTCAATCGTCAAATATTGAAATTAGGCGATGTTTTATTCAAAAACTTATAAATATAGTTTTATTTAAAAGAGTCTCGCATAAATGATATTATTTCTACGATTATTCCGTTCATAATGAAGTAAGTAGGTAAAATCTTTGCATTCTATCAGAACTATATGAGAAATAAGAAAGGAAATAATTTATAATCATTTTATTATGTCATCATAGATGCAAAAAAATAATTTTATTCTACTTATATAGAAAACAACAACATATGACATAAGATTCAAACGAAATAATTTCATTCGGTTAACATAGCTATATACAAATCCATATACATAAGGTTAAAAATTTCTATTATGTATAAAGCCCTCTCTCTGTCTCTCTTTTTCTCTCTTTGTATATAGGTGTACATTAATAATCGCTTACTTCATGATCAAGAAAGTAGTCAGAAACAGTATATATCAGAGACTTGAGTAGTACAACTGTAGCGGTTCTAGCCCACTTACTTTTTTCAATTTCAAAATGTCAGTTCTGCGCATGCGCGACTTCGGGACGTGACTACGGTCAAGAAGTCGGCCATTTTGCGGATGGCGGCTATTTTCCAAGATGGCGGAGCACGGTATTATCGTAATTCAGAACCTTGCTAACAGAGGGCGTTTTGACAGAACACGGTATCTCGTAATTCAGAACCTGGCCAACTGAGGGCGTTTCAAGATGGCGTTTCAGGGCATTATCGTCATTAAGAACCTGGTCACCAGAGAGCGTTCTAATATATCACTGTATTATCTTCATCAAGAACCTTACCACCAGATGGCGTTTCAAGATGGTGGCTCATGGTATTATCGTCATTGAGAAACTGACCAACAGATGGCGTTCTTATAGATCACTGTATTATCGTCATTCAGAACCTGATCAACAGAGGGCGTTCCAAGATGACTGATCACTATATTCTCATCATTCAGAATCTCGCCAACAGAGGGCGTTGCAATCGCATTCAAAATTTGAATGTTTGACGTATGACAGTTCTATGCTCCAAGATATCACATCATTCAAAAAAGGTAGGTTCGAAAGCACTAATCCTCTTTCATTTAAATGTTCAAGTCTCAAATGTCAAATTTTTTCATTCTTAACTAACATGCAAGAGTCTGATTTTTGTTTTTGCAGTTGAAGTTCAACTGTGTGCAACGCTCTCTCAAAATTACACAATATAAATTCTTCTCGAATAATTAATTTAGCTTGATTTTTCTCGAATTCTACTTTGTAACCTGCATCATTAATTTTTTGCACTGAGAGAAAATTAAAGCAAGTTTTTTCTACTATTAGGGTATTGTTATTTTAATTCCCTGGAATATTACTTTAAGTTTGCCCTTTTTGACAGCATGCATTTTTTTACCATTAGCTATTTTTATTATATGTTCAATCATCTGTATTTCACACATATGTTCTTCAACTTCCTCACAAACTGAATGTTGTGTTGCACCTGAATCTATAAGGAATTTTATGATGCTCACATTTTCTTTCGATTTACCTAATAATGCTGTAGCTGAGATTGTGGCTATAAATGAAATTTCATTTTCTTCTTGCTTGCAGATATTTGCTTTCTCGTTGTTATTTCTACCTTTTCCTTTGTTGTTGAACTTTTTCTTGTCTTCATGCTTTTAGCTTTTCGATTTACTTCGGCACTGTGCAATGAAGTGACCCACACCTAAAATATTTTTTACTTTCTTCAGATTTTTCTTTGCTAAGAAAAGAACATTGCTCTTCTCTGGGCTTGTTTCTATCGGTCATTTTCAGTTTAGCAGCTTACTTTTGACAAAATCAACAGTTAATTTTGCCTGTGTTGTCTCTAGGACAGTTATAACAGTTTCGTACTTATGAGAAAGAGTTAATAAAAGATGACATACCTTATCATCCTCTTCCAACTGATTACCTGTATATTTTTCAGAGAAGATATCATCTCAAATGCCGAGTCAGCATTCCTGACATATTGTATATGTCTATCAGTATTATACTGGACGATGATTGATCTTGCTGTAGCATTATTTTTAGCGACTTCCTGCTTTTGTTCGTTTGAGAGACCTGTTAGGTTAATCTTCACCTTCACAATTTTTCTACATTGCAATTTCATCCAGTTAACATTCAAGCCAAAACAACCAGTTGAAAAAATTCCATCATTCAGTTGTAGAATGGGATTAACAGAACTTGCCATACTTCCACTCGCCATTTTGTTCGTCAGCGTCACTGGGATTTTTTCAATAAAAAACTTCTGTTCAACTTCCTGATATTTATCGTGAACTGGGCCCATAACCTTTTGGGTTATGTGAAATGGTATTTGTTTACGCCGATTCTTCATTGCACTCGCATGAAAAACATCTGTTGATATCGTCTTCACGAGATCGCGTATTAAATCAGTATTGTATCGACCGTTTTCATTTGAAGATATCGCTGTTATAAATATCATTTTTCTTCTTGAAATACCGCAAATAATAGAAAATTCTGCTATTACAAAAATAGAAAATCCGCTATATTAGAAACTTTAATTCGCCCGCTTCACAATATAGAAATACCGCTAAAATAGATAATGTCGCTAGTGTCTTCCAGTTTTAATTTTGTGGAAGTCACAGAAAGAACCTCGAAAGGGTGCTGGTATTACCTTCGCTCCTTTTCCCCCCTACAACCCACATAAGATATTTTCCCCCCTACAAGATACATAAGCAGAGAAAGCAACAGGAAATTTTGGTAAGTTGAACTCCTAGCTATTTACATCATTTTCGAAAGCTTTACAGTCCATTTTAATTCGGTACAACATTGATCCTAATCGAACTGGATTTTGTGTGGGTGGCTGGAGTTCAATTTAATTCATTTAATTCCATTTTTCGCGATTATATTTTCATTCAACTCATTTGTTTCGTGTGTGTCGAATTAACAGATGTTCTAAAATACGAGGCAGTTAAATTCACGAGCTAGTTTTTATTCACATACTCGCATATTGCCGAAGTATCATTGAATATGATTTCTTTTACCACTTGTCCAACTTTTTAGTTAGTATTATTCGAAATTGTAGTAAAATGCCGAAATCAGATATAAGTGAGAGCAAAAGCAATAAACTCAAAGTTTTAGATTCAAGAAAAACAATGTTGTTCCAACGTTTCCAGAAATTATTTGATTATACACAAAGTTTAGATAATCCGAAAATTCTTGAATATTTTTCAGTTGATTTGAATAACTTAGAGACAACGAGAACTCAATTGATGGAAATAGTTGATTAAATAAATTTACTTAATCTAGAATGTTCACCAGAATATATTCCTACCTATCAAGTAGTAGAAGTCGCAGACGATTTGTATTGTCATATTATAGAGACCTCCAAGAAAATATCTAGAATAGTATAGGGACAGGCGTTATAGACCAACTTGACCTTTCGACGAGGACTCAAAAATTAAAAAAACCAAAATTTTTCTGTCACCTTGGCCTGTGGTGGTAAGGCCTAAAAAAAGGAGATGCGGTTCGAACCTACGTCATGAAGAAGATTCTCTACGTTAACATATCATCATTCTCAACTTGTAATCCCTAAATTGGTGGACACAACCTGTACATTATATAAATTATATTCTATTCGGAAATCAATATTTGTATGAATAAATTATTCATATTTTATAGAAAAGAATGTCGTTTATACAACAAGTTTAACAGACAGACAGACAGATAGGTTTATACAACAGGTCTGTTAAAGCTGTCTGTCTGCCTGTAAAAGCTGTCTGTCTGTCTGTAAAATCTGTCTGTCTGTAAAAGCTGTCTGTCTGTCTGTGAAATCTGCCTGTTAACTTACCTTTCTATTTCATTCGAATGCTTGAAAATATTACATTCATTATGTGAAAACAACAAGTTGAATGAAAAAATCATGATTCATTATATTTGCTCTACAAACAAACAGAAGTAATGAATTGAATAGAGGAGCTAATCTTTTCGATCATTTTCAATTAAGAAACCAACATATATAACCCCAACATATACCACAAACTAATCTTGAATCCTTTGGTTCACAAACAAAACAGGCAAAGTACTATTACAATTCAAAAATAGAGCTCTAAAATTAATATGAATAACTATAGACCAATCAGCGTAATTGCTACTTTTTTAAAAATATTTGAAAAAATGTCTCAAAAATAGTCTATTGGATTATCAGACTTCTTCACATGAATATGAGGTTCTGAGAAATTTAATTCGTTAATTTACACTTTTGTTGTTGTTGTTGTTGTTACCGTTTGTTATTTATTCTATTTATTTTTCTTTGTAACGTACTCCTATTGTAGTAATTGCAGTAGATAGAGCTAGACATTGAAAAAACCGTGCAGTTGCTCTACGATTAGAGTTTGAAACGACATAGAACGTACCAGAGCACACATCAGCTTATTGGTTAATATTACACGATCGTTTAGTATACTATAATCCTCTTTCTCAGGTTCAGAAATAGTGAAGTTATTTTTTTGGAGGGAGATCAAAAGAAACTACTGAAAAACTTACTGGGTGATTATTTAGTTATAGATTTTACTGAATTATCGTGTCCCCCTCTAAATAATTCAGAACATTGTTTTTCACAATTGAATACATATCATTGTAACTTACATAAAAAATATAATAATTTAAGATGTTCACGAAAACTGTTTCTCAATGTTATGAATGGTTGAAATCAAAGGGTCAATAAAATTCAATGAAATATTGGTTCAATATTCTATAATAAGGTGAAAAATTACAAAACCTAATTTATAGTTCTTTTTTCCCTTCTTTCTTGTCTGCTCCTCTTCTTCGTCCACGTTAGATTTCACAGTGCTGGTGTTACCTATGGGTGGTAGAATAATTTCATCCTCCACAGCAATCGTTGTATAGAACGAATATCTCTCTGCAATCTCCTGCAGTATAAGAAGCTCATTTTCATTCTTAAGTTCAATTTTAAATAGGTACATGGCAAGGTACCCAACTTTTTTTTTTAATTTTCCGCTTTAGGTGTGTACAATAGCTTGACCTTTACCTGGTCTTCAATTATGTTTATTTTTTCAACGCCAAATCTGTAAGAAAATATAAAACAAAATTTCAATAAGAAGAACATAGAATAAAAATTAAACTCACTGAAATAGCTGCTTGAGAACCACGTAGAGATGTTGGGTTGGACACCTCTCTTTGTCATGCGATTTGAAGAGGAGCGTGGTAGGTAGGTTAGCCATTTTTCAACTTCACTAAGAGAGAAAACTGTTGGAACTGATAATCTAACGTTTGCAATCAATTTATTCTATAGTTGCAACGATCCGGAAACACAACTATTTTGCTTTCGCAAATATTTCGCATGATGAAAATAACAACATATTGCATCATCTTTTCACCGCAGTAATCATGACATGATGAAAATAGAAACAAAGTTGCATCAGCTTTTCCCGAGCTGGAACTTGCAACAAAGTTGCATTATCTTTAACCTTGAAGGTTATAGAAAGTAGTTGCTTATATATGAGAAAAATGTGTTTTACGTGAGATTAGTTGCAATTTGAATATCTCTCAAATTGTAGTAAAAAAAGTGTATCTTTAACCTTGAAGGTTATAGAAAGTAGTTGCTTATATATGAGAAAAAGGTGTTTTACGCGTGATTAGTTGCAATTTGAATATCTTTCAAAGTGTTTTGTAGTTATTATGGAGAATATTGGAGATAATTTTCAAGAAATTAAATCTAAGCTACACGATGTGAGTAACTTACTTAAAATCCTAGTGACAAAATTGAAAAACCCGATCTATTTTTCAACTTTCTGAAAACTCTGAATCGTTGTTCAGATATAAACAATGTCATAATTCCTTCTATTTGGTAATTTTTAAATAGGTTTGAAGACATCTATTCTTTACCAGGGATCGTTCTGAACATCTTGAGTTATGAAAAAATGAAATTAATGATTTTGAATTTTTGAAATTAATGATAAATGTAGTATTTGGTAAGACTATGGTAAACGTTTCTGAATATAAAAATGCTCATTCAGTTTATAAATGGAGAGGACATTATAGAGTAAAGTAATCAAAACAGACAGACACCTTTTACAGACCTGTTGTATAAAACTATTGTAGGATGAATGAAATTAAAGCATAGATTTTAAATTTCAGTCAATAATAAATGGAAAGGACGGTATAGAGCAAATGTCAAATGTTCCATTATTGATAGAGAAAAAATAGATCTGAAAGAAAAACAATTATTTTCTATTTCTAGTATACAGGAACAATTTCTTGTGGCCGATGTGATACTTTATTTTGTTTTTGTGCTCTCTCTATTGCAATCCACTCCACGGATCTTATGGATCTTATATGTAGGGAGAACATGTTACCGAGTCCCCTGACAGCTTCTCACTTGCATAGAGAACACTCAACGGATTTTATAGGTACGCAGAAGTTGCTATTAATTCCTATGACAACTCTACACTTGGAAAGAACTAGCACGAAGCGAACCAAAAGATCACCATTGACTCCCAATTTTGAAAGAGGAGAAAAGGTAATCTTTTAAAGAACAAATTGTTCATTTTTCCTTTAAGTCTAATTTTTTTTCTAGAAAACAAAAGTCCAATTATGAACAACTTGATTGAGTTTCTCTGGAATATTGAAGATCTGCAGAGAATTGTTCAATACTATTTGGATGAAATGGATGAAAAATTAGAAAATAATTATAGATATATAATCATATCACTACCAGTTTTAGATTGAAAAACTATGGAAAGTATCGTAGTGATTTGTGAAGTATTCTTTTCATTAGTTGCAATCAGTTACTAGCGTGAACTCAATGCCCAGTAAGTATACACGGAAGTGTTTTAATGCAATTACCACTGCGAGCGTTTCTAGTTCATACGAGTGATATCTTTCTTCAATTTTGGTCGTGCGTTTGCTGAAGTATCCTATGACTCGATTATTGCCTTCAAGTTTCTGTGCAAGCAGCGAAATATCTGCACCGGTATCAATAATTCCTGCGTAATTTAATCCATCAAGTTTTACCCAAACTGAAATATTAGGTTTGCCACTGCTACAAGACTTTTACGCTTTTCAATGTTCTGCCTAATGAAGCATCGATCGGATTTTGTGACCTGATTTTGCACAGAAAGAACAAACTGGGATGGAATCTGTAGAAGTACTGGTTATATCCATGCGTCATCTTTTCCACACTCAAAACATCTAATAAGTCGCCGTCTAAGTTCACCGGCGCTCTGATATTCGCGAAAAAGTTTACGAGGTGGTTCTACTAGCTCTGTACACCTTTTCTCGCTCTGCTTATCACTACTACATATTGGGACTTCATTTGGGACAACGATAATTTCTTGAAATTCTGGTTACTAGTGGTGGTTTGTTCATGGCTCCTTAATGTCATGAATTACAAGCTCGACAAGATGCACTTCCGATGTATGCGAAGATTTTTGAGTAAACTATTTTTCTCAAATACAACGATCACTGTCAAAGCCCGCCGCATCCGATAATAATTTGCCAAGATTTTCCTTGGAAGGAAACGCCTCCAAAAAAATCCCTCTGAAATATTTCCCAAGTTTTTACCGCAGGTGTCCAAGTTTCAAACCATGTTTTGGATACTCCTGTCAGAAATCGACCCACTCTATCAATAATTTGTTGATCAGACCATTCAAACTCATTTTTGATATTCGTAACCTCAGTCAGCCATTTCTTTGCACCTGTTAAATCTGGACGAAATAAGGCGGGTAAATCAACCTGTTCCGTACGAGATGACTTGATTGCTTTAACCAGCTCAGAAAATAAATTCTCCATTACGAAGCTAAAACTTTAATATTTTTAAAAAAATAATCAACCAATTATTTTACTCAATCGTATTTATGAAAATTATTGACATTAAATATTAAATTGTGCCACGGCACTATAAATTGAAATATACATTCACAATTTACCTGTAGTACAGTATTTGAAGTCATTATATAAACTAAAGTGTAAAATATTTGATTTCATATATCATAACATTTGCAATGAAACTCAATTCATATGTGCATAAAGAAAGCAAGCATTTAAAAGTTTATCGCTTTAACAAGAACAAAACTTCTCAAAACGTATCCCCGGTTTGCAAGATATTGGTGACATAACTAAACTGAGTAAAGACTTTTATCAGAATTTAAAATTATATAATAAACATCTGACTGATTTTATTTCTCGAACATTGAACGCTGGTAATATTAACATTAGCAGAATGAATTTAACACACAAATCATTTATATTCAAAATTTTTTGCCTCAGTTATCACCTACCCCATTGCTAGACAAAGGTTAAATGAAAAAAGGAATTATATCATTGAAACATGTTTACTGCTATTTCAACTGCAGTGAACCCAAATAAAGGAAAATATTTTCTCTCATGAAATTGTCCTAAGCTAATGCTCCGAAATTATGAAAAAAAACGTAGCTTGCCAGGTTTCAAATAATGTGGTATTATGATAAATACCTCGATGTAAAGAATAATCAAAAGAACACTAATTTCGATTACTTACAGTTTCGTGGACAAGGGCGATCCGTACTTCTGATGTTAACTTTTTATGTGAAACAAAACGACAATTGTAACAGAAATATTGTATTAATTCCAAATATCCAAATATGGTAAACAAAGGCAATAATAAAAATAACACAAACTATCCACATCAATTCAGTAAAGCAACTTGTCGAGACGAGCGTATACAGTGATCTGACCCATCGCCTGATTGCCGGCAGTCCTCTGATTCATGGGATTAGTCATGTATTACTCTGCTTCTAACAATATACAGTGCTTTCATGATGAAAGGAACAAATTCATTAAAAAATTAGGTTTCTATTTCATGTTAAAATCCTCGGACAGGTCGATTAGTATTTTTATTTGGGCATTTTTCGCAATAAAAATTTTGTATACAGGGTGTCTCATTCAAGAGCTATGGCTTTGTCATTAGTTTTTTTAAAGGTAATACCCTGTATATTATTTCATTTTACAATTCTACGATAAATTCTTATCACTTTTTGTGAACATACCATATGCCTCAACTCGATGGATTGCCAGAAACGGAGATAGTGGGTAATGAGAGGTACGATATGAAAACACACAAATGTAATTACTAATTTAATTTTTACATATGTTCAATCTGTTGTCCGTTTACTTCGAGACATTTTTGAAGTCGATTCAATGTTTCCCGTTGCACATTTTCAATTAGTTCTGGACTGATAAGTCTTATTTCCTGCCTGATTCTCTCTTTTAGATCATCAATATTATTTGGTCTATTCAAATAAACTTTAGACTTCAAATAACCCCATAAGAAAAAATCCAATGGGGTTATGTCCGGTGATCTTGGCGGCCACTCAATCGGACCTCTCCGTCCTATCCATCTGTTGGGAAAAGTTGCATCAAGAAATTGTCGAACAGCGATTGAATAGTGAGGAGGTGCCCCATCTTGTTGAAACCATATCTCGTTATTAGGTATGTCAGGATCTTGTGGGTTAGGAAACAAAACAGCTAAAGCCGGAATGAGTTCGAACTGGAGAAAGTTCAAGTAGTCCTCTCCGTTCAGTGTTCCTTCAAAAAAATAGGGACCAACTATACGATTTCGAACAATCGCTGCCCATGTATTAATTTTTTGAGGCCGCTGTGTGTGGCATTCTTGCATCCAATGAGGATTCTCGGTCGCCCAATACCTACAGTTTTGTCTGTTGACGTGGCCATTTAAAGTAAAGGTGGCTTCATCAGAAAAAATTATGTTTGTAATGAAATTTAGATGTTGATTATGAATTTCAAGAATCTGCTCACAAAACTGTACTCTGCGGTCAAAATCGTCTTCTAATAATTCATGTACCAGCTTAATTTTATAGGGATGATACTTATTTACCTTAAGTATTTTATGCACGGACCCTACTGATAAATTGAAATTATTGGAAATTGTAGTAATGGATGTATGAGGGTTATCTTGGGTTTCTAGTAGAACTTTCAGCACTGTTTCTTCAGATACTCTCGGTGGTCTTCCTTTAGGTAAATCTCTAACGTGGCCGTATCTCCTGAATTTTGATTCAATTTTGCTGACTGTCGATCTAGTAATTGGCGGACGATCAGGATGATTTTCATTGAATAGATTGCAGACTTCTTCTTGTGAACGCACCCTATCTCCAAAACCAATCATCATAAGTACTTCAATACGTTCTCTCTCAAGTAATTGCATTTCTTAAACAATGAAGTAGTGTAGTGCCTTGGAGCGTTAAAAAACGTGAAAACTGCGGACTATACAGCACCTGTGAATGAATTCAGATGGTACATGTGAAATTTCATTCTTCAGATTTAATGACAATGTTTACCTAAATTTTTTTTTGTACTTTTAATCCACATTTTAAATCTCCAGGTGCTCCACTATCTCCGTTATAATCTGGGAATCCATCAAGTTGAGGCATATGGTATGTTCACAAAAAGTGATAAGAATTTATCATAGAATTGTAAAGTGAAATAATATACAGGGTATTACCTTTAAAAAAACTAATGACAAAGCCATAGCTCTTGAATGAGACACCCTGTATACAAAATTTTTATTGCGAAAATTGCCCAAATAAAAATACTAATCGACCTGTCCGAGGATTTTAACATGAAATAGAAACCTAATTTTTTAATGAATTTGTTCCTTTCATCATGAAAAGCACTGTATATAAAAATATATAAATATATATATATATATATATATATATATATATATATATATATATATATATATATATATATATATATATATATATATATATATTATATATATATATATATATATAATATATATATATATATATATATATATATATATATATATATATATATATATATATATATATATATATATATATATATATATATATATATATATATATACCAACATAATAGTTTATTAAAATACAAATCTACGTACAAAGTTATTTCAAAAATCGTTCCGTTAATTACAACAGATTCACATTTCAATAAACTATTCAACTTCTCCTGTAATTTGGAACTCACATGGTACATATAAATAATATTGAAAAAACTCTTACCTTCAAGATTGATAGTTTTCAAGAAATGACCTTTCCCTAGGATAGATGCCTAGCCTTGTTATGGAAATAATATATAAATCCATTTCCCATATTACATCAGATCGAATACAGAGCAATTGAAAAAATATGAGAATACAAGGGTAATATAATTCCGACCGCATCTCCTAGCTTTCTCTAGGCAACTCTCACCAGAGAACCCAAGGTGAGAAAGACACAAAGAAAAATTTCAAAAAAATTTCATTTCTGATTCTAATCAAGCAGAGAGTCCACGTCGAAAGGTTAAAGGTCAAGTTGAAGTTGTCATATAACTTTCGGTTAACAATATAAGAATTAGGTACGTAATACCGATCTGAAATTCTAATCTTAAAAAATATTAATGAACTCGTCTGTAAAATCGCTATAGTCACCAAGATCGGAACTATCGAATAAACAATAACGATAGATTTTAATAAACTCAATCTTCTTCATGCTTACTACATAAATATTTACAAATATTTCTCTCATAGCATCAGTTAAATTATCCATAAAAGAACGTAAATATTGTCTTTTCAGTTTCCAGAAATGACTTTCACTGTGATAAATGCCTAACCTTGTTATTGAACTAGTTGAAAGGTCAAGTTGAAGAGTAGCCGTTGTCATAAATAACTTTCGGTTAACAATATAAGAATTACGTAATACCTACCTGAAATTTGAATCTAAAAAAATATTCATGAACTCGCCTATAAAATCGCTATATTCACCAAGATCGGAACTATCGAATAAACAATAACGATAGATTTCTTCTTCATGCTTTCTACATAAATACCTACAAATATTTCTCTCATAGCATCAGTTAAATTATCCATAAAAGAACGTAAACATTTTCTTTTTAGTTTCCAGAAATGACTTTCACTTTGATAAATGCCTAACCTTGTTATTGAACTAATATAATGGAAATGTTCAATATATTGCATCACATGCAATTGAATTAAAATATCTGTAATTACCGCAAGCGATATGACTAATCAAATTGGAACATTTCCAAAATCCAATATAATATAGATATATGAATAGTTTTATTCATAAAAGAATACCTATCTGTCCAACTTTTTGAATTTTAAAAATTTTGGTGAACACCACTATTTATTCAATAAGAATTACGTAATACCTGACATTTGAATCTTTAAAAATGAACCTGAAATACTCTTGTCACATCTATAAATCGGTTCATTCATTGAATAAGTTGAATATTTTATTAAAATACAAATCTACCGTAATTAACGGAGTGATTCTTGAAGTAACTGGTTATAAATGAAAACGACATTCTTTTCTATAAAATACGAATAATTTATTCATACAAATATTGATTTCCGAATAGAATATAATTTATATAATGTACTGGTTGTGTCCACCAATTTAGGGATTACATCTTGAGAATGATGAAATGTTAACGTAGAGAATCTTCTTCATGACGTAGGTTCGAACCGCATCTCCTTTTTTTAGGCCTTGCCACCACAGGCCAAGGTGACACAGAAAAGTTTTTTTAATTTTTGAGTCCTCGTCGAAAGGTCAAGTTGGTCTATAACGCCTGTCCCTATACTACTATCTAGGAATGAAAATAGCGTTCGTTCTTTACCAATGAAAGCACAACCGAAATTGCCGAAAATTGATTTAATAGAGTTTTCTGGTGACCCTAAAATGTGGCCAATTTTCTATCAGAATTTTAAAAGCTGTGTTCATGAAAATCCTGATTTAGACAACACATGTAAAGTTCATTATTTGCTTGGTAAATTGCGCGGACGTGATCAAACTCTGTGCTCCGGCGTCTCACCATTAGCGGAAAATTATGAAACAATTTGGAAAATATTAGTAGATACTTTTCAGGATGGGCGCCTTCTCGCTACTACATACTCTAAATCTATAATGGAATTCAAACAGTTGAATTCAGAATATGCTCATAACTTGAATTCATTTTTAGAAAAATTTGATGTGGCTGTTAGTGCTCTTAAACAGCTTTCTTTGAAAGATCTCGCCGAGTTTTTGCTCGTTTCTATAGCGTTATCGAAATTAGATAATAATACACAAAGACTTTTTGAGATGTCTTTGATAACCAATGAAATTCCGTCTTACGATAATTTAATTAAATTCGTTCAGAAACAAGCTAAGGTTTTGAGTAGAACCTCTGCTCATACCAGTAGTTCCAATCATTCAAAATCGCCTATGGTTAAACCTAAACACTCATATTCTTATACCACTTCTAGGTCTGCTTCAGATAAAGTTATTCATTATCCGTGTCCTATATGCGAAGAAAATAGCCATTTAATAACTCAATGTCATAGAATTTTGAAGTTGTCGCCAAACGATAGATATAAATTGATAAGAGAAAAAAATTTATGTTTGAATTGTTTGAGCAGTAAACATAAGATTAGTCAATGTAAATCTTTGAATTCTTGTAGGGTTTGTAAAAATAGACATCACTCTCTCTTACATTTCAATAATAAAGAATCGCCAAAAGAAGAGAAACCTGATAATGATAGAAGTATAGAAAGTTCCGGGTCTCATAGTGGCGTTAGTTTGATGGTCGCGGATAGTGTTAATCGGAAAAAGGATAGTCCGCATAATAATAAGGAAATCACGTTATTACCCACAGCTGAGGTATTGATTCTGTTGATGGTAAAGTAGAAATAATTCGCGTTATTTTAGATAGTGGTAGTCAGGACAATTTTCTGTCAACTGAATGTTGCAAGCGTTTGAAAATTCTGTTCTCAAATGGGGCTATGAAAGTTACTGGTATAGGAAATATTAGTACACCTATTAGGGGTATAGCTCAAGGTATAACAATATCCTCACGCTTTAATGAAAACGTCCAAATAAAGTTGGATGCTCTCGTTATAGACGATCTCGCCTCAAAATGGCCATTATATGATATACCATTAAACGATTTAAGTTTCATTGAGAATAATTTGCCTTTGACAGATAGTAGATTTTGTCATTCTGAAAAATTTGACGGCATTCTGGGAGTAACAATTTTCGCTGGAATTCTCAAAGGTGATAAAATAGTTGACAGATCACATAGTTTATTCGCTCTCAACACGTCGTTAGGTTATGTTCTCAGTGGAAAATATTCTCCACGCAACCGAACCGACGTGTCGCTTAATTCCAATTCATTTCATGTAGTTATTGATAATTTCGCTTTAGAAAAACTATTAAAAATTTTTATTAAACTTGAAGAAATTCCGGAAGGGAACATTTTAGTTCTGATGATTTAGCATGCGAAGATCTATTCAAAGCAACATATTGTAGAGAACCGTCGGGAAGATATAAAGTAGCTCTTCCTTTTAAATTAGATCCTGCCAATCGCGGAAATACGTTCACCTCTGTGTTGAAAAGATTTGCAGCCTTAGAGAAAAGACTTGCCTATTCGTAAGATTTGAAAGATAAATATAGTCATGTTTTTCGAGATTACTTAAATCAAGGTCACATGAAAAAGGCTTTCACTTTAGACGAAACTTTTGATGCTTCGTCACTCGCGCCTTACTATTTTATTCCGCATCAATCAATTTTTAAGAATTTCACTACGACTCCAGTTAGAATAGCATTCGATGCCAGTTTGAAAACAGCACCAAAATCTCTTTCTTTGAACGATTGTTTATTTACAGGTCCGAGATTACAAATAGATTTAGTGCAACTCCTCTTGAATTTCCGAATTTTCGAAATCGCAATTATAGCTGATTTATGTCAAATGTACAGACAGGTAAAATTAATTGAAGATCACCACAGATTTCAGCGAATTTTATGGCGCTTCTCTTCTGACGAACCGATTGACGTTTATGAATTAACTACAGTTGCGTTTGGCATCAAGGCTTCACCATTTTTAGCCTTTAGAGTAGTGAAACAATTAGCCTCCGATGAAGCGAAAAAATTTCCACTAGCGTTTATGATAATTTCCCGGGATTTGTATGTGGATGATTTAACCACTAGTGTTGATAATATAACCGATGCAAAACTGGTGTATTCTGAACTTACTGAGATATTTAAGTTAGGTGGTTTCGAAATTACGAAGTGGCATACTAATTCGGAGAAATTATTGCCAATTATTCCTATAGACAAACGTTTTTCGTCGATTGTTCAATTCAACGATGAAAGTACAATTGTGAAAGTATTAGGGTTTTATTGGAATTCAGAGGCTGATGTGTTATATTTCGATATAAATAACTTTTCAGTTAAGGACAAAACACTTACCAAACGCACCATTCTGTCGAAAATAAGCAGAATTTTTGATCCACTGGGTATTCAAGGTCCTGCTTTTATATGCCAAGTTGTTTATCCGTAATTTGTGGGCTTTGAAATTAGATTGGGATTCAGAACTTCCAGATAATATAACAGATAGATGGAGAAAATTTGAATCGGAAATTTCGCTTCTAACAAATATTTCTATTCCTAGATTAATAGGAGCCATCGGAGATAGTCCCATTTCACTGATTGGTTTCGCAGACGCATGTAAAGAATCCTACGGTGCTGCCATTTACTCACGTATAGTTGTCGGTCAAGTTCATGTAAATTTAATATTCTCTAAATCAAAGGTTTCTCCATTAAAAGTAATTTCAATTCCTAGATTAGAACTTTGCGCCGCTTTGTTATTGTCAAAATTGATGAAATATGTCGAATTTGTATATCGCGCTCGTGGTAATGTTGAACGAATATATGCTTGTAGTGATTCACAGATTGTATTAGCTTGGATTTCGGGTTCACCCCATAGGTGGCAAACATTTGTAGCCAACCGTGTGTCATTAATCCAAACCAATATTTCGATTGAAAATTGGTTTTTCGTTCAAGGTCGCGAAAATGTAGCTGACATTATTTCGAGATGGATGTATAGTCGCGAATTGGTAGAAAATAAAAACATTTGGCTGTCAGAATATGAAACAGAAAAGTGGTCTATAGTGCCTATTGAAAATATAGATTTGCCCAATGATTTGCCTGAAAAACAAAAGCTCAGTTTCATTTCTATAGTTGAAACTTCGGAGAATATTTTCTATTCCCTGATTTTCAGATTTTCATCATTCGATAAATTATGCAAAACCATGATTTTTGTATTGCGATTCACAAGATTATTACCGAATCGGAGAGAAATCATTATTTCTGACATAGATGAAGCAGAGAAATATTTGATTGGAGTGCTTCAGAAGATAAGATTCAGAGATCTTTTGTTATGTTTACAAAACGGAAAATTAATCCCTTCGAATTTCAGAAATTTATCACCTTTTCTAGATGAAAATAAGATAATTCGTGTAGGAGGCCGAATGTCAAATGCTGAGATAGTTTGTAATCATAAACATCCCTATCTTTTACCAAAAAACGAACATTTCGTGAAAATTTTGATAGATCATTATCATAAAAGAAATTTTCATACAGGTTCATACTTATTGCA
Source organism: Cynegetis impunctata (assembly GCA_030704885.1). Lineage (NCBI taxonomy): Eukaryota > Metazoa > Arthropoda > Insecta > Coleoptera > Coccinellidae > Cynegetis > Cynegetis impunctata. Next base: position 116,886 of record JARQZK010000862.1, read on the forward strand.
TTCTTTGATAAGAACCAAATATTGGATCATTTCCGCTTGTAATACGATTCGTCAGAGAGTACAATCATGCAATATATGTTTCAAGTTCAAACCTAAAGCTTTCTATCCATTGATGGGAAATTTACCTTCTTTCATAGTCAATATTCCTCTAAAACCATTCATAGATACCGGGGTAGATTACGCCGGGCCTTTTTCTATCACATTGACTCGACATAGAGGAGTGAAAACTCAAAAAGCATATATTTGTTTATTTGTCTGCTTAGCTACCAAAGCTTTACATTTAGAACTTGCGTCAGATTTATCGACTGCTACATTTTTAAATTGTCTCAAGAGATTTTTGAGTAGAAGAGGTCCAATTCGAACGCTTTATTCAGATAGAGGTACGAATTTTGTAGGAGCAAAGCATCTGTTACATTCATGGAGAGAATTCATCGTATCGAGCGACTATGTAGATTCTCTCAAGAAAATTCTTCTTGAGAATCAAATAAATTGGAAATTTAATGTTCCTTTAGCACCTCATATGGCTGGTTTATGGGAAAGCAACGTCAAATCAATGAAAGCCTATTTTTTTAAGGCAATAGGTTGTCAGATCCTTTCTTATGAGGAATTTGCCACTAATCTAACTCAAATAGAAGCACTCTTAAATAATCGCCCTTTATGCGGATATATTAGTAATGATCCATCTGATCCTGAAATGCTTACGCCCGCTCATTTTACTTTAAATACACTTCAGTGCTTACCCGCAGCTGATAATTATGATGTTCCTTTGAATAAGTTAGATAGAAAACAATTCTTAGATCAAATAGTTCAATCATACTGGAAACGTTGGAAAGAAGAATGTTAGAGTCAACTTCAAGTACGAACGAAGTGGATGAAAAATTCAAACCCTCTCACACTCGGGACAGTAGTTATTCTGATGAATGAAAACACTCCGGTTCTCCAATAGCCTCTAGGCATAATAGTTGAGGTTTTTCCAGGAAAAGACGGTATCACTAGAGCCGCCTCTGTCAAAACCAAACATGGTACATATTAAAAACCAGTAACCAAATTATGTCCTTTGCCAACACAATGAATGATATTATTTTTTGTTTTTTTTCTTATCTTTGTATTATTAGTTGGATGAATTGTGAATAATTGGAAAATGCTTATGACATTCCCCAATGGTGAGGGAAGATGTTTACGCCGATTCTCCATTGCACTCGCATGAAAAACATGAAAAAGTAAAATCTGTTGATATCGTCTTCACGAGATCGCGTATTAAATCAGTATTGTATCGACCATTTTCATTTGAGGATATCGCTGTTATAAATATCATTGTTCTTCTTGAAATACCGCAAATAATAGAAAATTCCGCTATTACAAAATTAGAAAATCCGCTATATTAGAAACTTTAATTCGCCCGCTTCACAATATAGAAATACCGCTAAAATAGATAGTGTCGCTAGTGTCTTCCAGTTTTAATTTTGTGGAAGTCACAGAAAGAACCTCGAAAGGGTCCTGGTATTACCTTTGCTCCTTCCCCCCCCCTACAACCCAAAATTTATCCTGCGAGTCACGAACGGTAAGATACATAAGCAGAGAAAGCAACAGGAAATTTTAGTAAGTTGAAATCCTAGCTATTTACACCATTTTCGAAAGCTTTACAGTCCATTTCAATTCGCTACAACAGTATTGAAAATTAGAAAACACCGGTTCAATAATCTGTTCAGCACAAAACAATGTAAAATAATGTAATTAACTTTTTAATAAAGTACAACAGTCGTTGTGTCATCTCTCTTACTGAACTGTCTATATATTGAAGTGTCTCTTGCCACTCTCCCGGATTTCTACCATAGAATCGAGGTCATAGAACATTCGCCTCTTCATCTTGCGGAAGAAAAATGTTCTTCCTATAAAATTCATACTGAAGAAACCCGCATGTAGAATTGAACCTGTTACATCTATAGTAGGAATCCAAACACTATGTTCACGGCTCTTAAAAAAACTTTGATTTAAAAAATCCGTTATATTATAATTACATTTGATTTTCAGGCTGAAGACAATCAACAATATGATATCATTGAAGTAGGTGATTTTATCTGAGTGATAAGAGTTCGGTTTATTCATTTTTCAAGTTGGAATATTGCTATGTTATATTCAAAAACTTATGAATATAGTTATATTTAAAAGAGTCTCGCATAATTGATATTATTTTTGCTTGTTGTACTGTCGATGGCTTCAAACAGAATGAAACATTATTGAATATTGAACAGAAAAATTAATTAATATATAACAATCGAACGATAAATGACATTAGATAACTGACAGAAAAAATAACAGGGGTTCAGCTACCCTTCAATGATTATACTCGTAAGGAAGTTCGTTAAATTTTATTTAACAGATAAGACGTACTCATTTGACTGTTGACCTTTCCGTAATCACAGTAGCGATATTTCAATAGATGAATATATGAAAATAATTATTATAACAACCCCAATCAAAATGTTTTTTTTCCAAGCTTTTATCAATAACTTGAGAGAAGTAGTTCATAAATATTCGAAGCGGTACATTATGTGAATTGACCTAATTTCATTATTATGTTAACGTTCGTTGGACGGACTACTTATGCAAAAAACATGTAGCTGCACGTTGAAAGCCGCTGATTTCCTAATGAACTAGAATATCTTTATTTCATTATCATTTCAACGTTCTTAGATGACTGACTGAGTTATTTTAAATAATATAATCAGAGACTCTTTGAGCTATAATTTTTGAAAATAATTCACAGTTAGTTATAGTGTGAAGTGGGTGCAATAAGTGTTCGTACCAAATAATAGAATAAGTTCTCCTTATTTGAAACTGAGTTCCATTGTTTGTCAAGTAAGTATATTATCTTATAATTAATTCAGAATTTGAAATTGTATACACTGAATAATTTTTTGTTGGATTTTATCTATAATTTTCTTCCGAGAAATTCAGACTTGAGCAATAATTTTCAAATATTCATGTTTTTGAGTGTAGCATTCTTTCATTTATACACATTATTCTTTGAAGAAAGGAGACTAAAAATTTTTCTTTTTCACAGATTTCACTAATCATTCGACGAACCACCAAATTCCATATAATTCGTCCAGCTCAACAATTTATAGTTCCATCAAGTGAATACATATTATCTTTTAATAAATTCAGAATTTGAGATTGTACCTATATACTAGATGATTTTTGGTTGATTTAATCTTTTCAATCTATTATTTTCTTCTGAGAAATTCCGACTTGAGCAATAATTTTCAAATATTCATGTTTTTTGAGTGTAGTATTCTTTCATTCATACACATTATTCTTTGAAGAAATCAGACTAAAATATTTCTTCTTCGAAGATTTCACTAATCATTCGACAAACCATATAAATCAACCTAATTCAGTCAGCTCAACAATTCATAGTAAGTATGTATTTTAATGTTTTGCTTAATATTTCTGCTCATGTACAGGGTGTGCTCTTCTTGAGTGAAAGTCTGAACAATACAAAGTGTACTTTTTTTCACATAATCAAGGATGAAATTTTGTTTAAAATTTTTAAAAATGTAGGGAACAGTGTTGCCAGATGCAATAAATAATATTTAATCTAATAAGCTAAATCAATTTTCATCAAAAATTAGATAAAGTATTTATCACGTCTGACAACCTAAAAATAATTTCTTGGTGGATTTATTTATTCAAATCGATTATTCCTCCTGAGAAATTCAGACTTGGGCAATAATTTTCATTGAACTATATTCAAGTTTTTTACTTCATATAAATCAATAGTAAATAGGTAATTCGCAATACTGCTTCAGTGCAAGTTATAATTTGCGAACAGAGTACAACTCAAGTTCAAGGACCTGATTTAAAATATTGCGATGACAGTGATATCCACACTAATAACTCCAGTAATTCATAATTTATTATTCCAGATATTAGTTAGGACTTTCAGTGGTTCAGTCTCACGCTAGTTTCCAAATTCGTAACACGTGTAGATAATTAAGTATTAGATACTTCCTCGAGTACTAATATTTTATACTGAAGGTGAGGAATTTATTTTTTCTTCTAGTTGAGTGTAATTTTGCACGTCACAAAGTTGTAAAACAAAGTGATGTTTTTCTAGTATCATATTCTAAATAATTTTTAACTTTTATTAAATAAGGGAATGTGGTTACAAGAATAACTAGTATGATATAGACGTAAGTAAAGCTATTTCCAATTCATAGGTATATAAATAAATTATATTATTATAAGCATTATACCTACTCACTGGAATAATTAGGCTTTTCTATACTAGTATAACAATATACTATTTCTGTGTAATATTCAACAAAAGTTAACTGATTTGTTTTAAGTGTAATATTCTTTCATTCATACACATTATTCTTTGAAGAAATCAGACTAAAATATTTCATCTTCGCAGATTTCACTAATCATTCGACAAACCATCGAAATCAACCTAATTCAGTCAGCTTAACAATTTATAGTAAGTGTGTTCTTGAATGTTTTGCTTAATATTTCTGCTCGTATACAGGGTATTCTCTTCTTAAGTGAAAGTCTGAACAGTACAAAGTGAACTTTTTTTTCACATATTTAGGAATGAAATGTTGTTTACAGTTTTTAAAATATCTGGAACAGTGTTGTCAGATGTGAAAAATAATCTTTAACCTAATTAGCTAACTCAATTTTCAACAAAAATTTTTATCTGAGAAATAAAATTCATCAATCCTCAAGATCAACAGAGAAAATATCAAGCACATACGTCATTCAAATTTCAAAAAGGGTTCCGGTTTGGGCAGGCAATCCAATCGTTTAATTTGGATAGATTTTGATTCAGCTTTTGAAAGTAGAAAGCGTACTGGGGTGATTATCAATAATACAATCAACGATCAGTAATGTAACACGGTTCGTTCTAGCCCACTTCAACTTTTTTGTCAGTTCTGCGCATGCGCGACTACGAGGGCGTGGCAGTAGCCAGGAAGTCGGCCATTTTGTGGATGGCGACCATTTGCCAAGATGGCGGACCACGGTATTATAGTAATTTGGAGCCTGACCAACAGATGGCGTTCCACCATGGCGTTTCAAGATGGCGGACCACAATATTATCGTAATTCCTGACCAACAGATGGCGTTCCAAGATGGCGTTTCAAGATGGCGGTCCATGGTATTATCGTCATTAAGAACCTGACCACCAGATGACGTTTCAAGATGGCGGTTCAGGGTATTATCGTCATTAAGAACCTAGCCACCATTCTTACAGATCACTGTATTTTAGTCATTCAGAATCTCGCCAACAGAGGGCATTGCAATCGCATTCAGAATTTGAATGTTTGACGTATGACAGTTCTATGCTTTGAGATATATATGATTCAAGATGACATTTGACAGTAACGAATGACAGATGTATGACGTTCGACAGTTCTATGCTCTAAGATATCTATGATTTAAGATGACATTTGACAGTTACGAATGACAGATGGGATGACGTATGACAGATCTATGCTCTAAGATATCTATAATTCAAAATGACATTTGACAGTTTCGAATGACAGAGGTATGACGTACGACAGATCTTTATTTTAAATTCAAAATGGTGGATGCGTGAGGCTATGAGAATAAGCATGGGGGCCTAGAGGACTTAAATTGTAAATGGGGGCCTCCAGTTGTCTTCGGGCCGGCTCAGACGACTGAGTTCAATATATAGGAATATATGGAGTTTTCATGGGGGCCTTTGAGACTGTCATACAAATTTCAATGTTATTTAACCTTACTTTTCGTTAGCTGACTTAAAGATCACGGTTCAGGAAACCCTTGGAACCTTCTTAACAGGGGGGAATCGTATTCAATATGTTACGTATGACAGATCTATGGTCTAAATCAAAGATGGAGGATCTATGGTCTTTTCTCTTTCAACTCCAAGATGGAGGATTACAGGTGACGTTCGCATACCAAGTTGATTTAAAAAAAAAATTCAAAATGGAAGAAATCAAGCTCGGGGTTTGAACCTCTATATTAGAAGTCCATCACTATCAAGCTTAAAAAAATCATACTGAAGAAATCTGCATGTAATTCAAACCTGTCATATCTACATCTGGAGTCCATGGCTCTAACAAGTTTTAAAAAAAAATTCAAATTAAAAAATCCACCGCGAGGATCGAACCTCTATATCAGAAGTCCAACACTATCAAAAAAAATCATACTGAATGTATGAATTGAACCCTGTATATCTATATAAGGAGTTTGAAAAATCCGTTCGCTATTATAATTACATTTTATTTTAAGGGCTAAATAGAACCAACAATATGATATCATCGACGTAGGAGATTTTATCAGAGTTCGGTTTATACAGTTTTCAATCGGTGAATATTATAAGCGAAATCATGCAAGAAACATTTCTTGGAATGTGAGTCCTTTCGAATATATGGTTGATTTCATTAATTCGTTTGAAATCTGTAATACTAGTAAGGATATATTTAAAAGAGTCTCGCATAATTATTACGACAATATCTCAAATTTCCTGTTATGAATAATTTATGTAGAATGTACGTGTCAGCCAATATTGTTTCTATCATTTTTGTATTAAATAATTTATAAATGTACAGGGGCGTATAAGACTTAATTTTTTGAATTCAAATGTCTGAGTCCATATATTGTTCGAATTGAATGAAGTCATTTCATTATCATGCTAACTTTCATAGGTGACGGAGTTGTCAACACACTAATAAATAAATTGCCGCTTGAGCTACATTTACCCGGTTATTCGTATTGTGGACCTGGTACCAAGTTAGAAGAACGTCTTCGTAGAGTTGATCGGGGGATTGATAAACTCGACGAAGCTTGTAAAGAACACGACATTTTCTACTCGAAAAGCAAAGATCTATCTGTTAGACATAAAGCTGATGAAATTCTCGAAGATAAAGCTTGGAAACGATTCAAGTCAAAGGACGCTAAATTCAAAGAGAAATCTCACGCTCTTATGGTTACAAGAATTATGAAAGCTGAACCTAAACTAGGAATGGGTCTCAAAAAGTCGTTCAAAATGAGCGTTATTAACCCTGTTGCCAAAATGTTGAAAAGAGAAGGTATTGAAGGAAATCTGAAAAAGTCATCCATTAAGGAACTTAAAGCAGCAAGGCTTGCAATCAAGAAAGCAGGTGATCGTAGAAACATACGAGTACCAAGAATTATTAAATTCGAATCAAAATCAGGGGGTCTTCTACTCTTAGTTCCAATATTCGCTGGACTATCTGCTTTTGGAATGTTGTTGAGTGGAGGTAGCGCTGTTGCCGAAACTGTAGTTGATGCTAAAAATGCTACTAAAAAGTTGGAAAAAGAATATCGCCATAACAAGGCTATGGAATCTATAGGTAAAGGGCTCTGCGTGAAAAAATCTAAACGAGGATATGGACTTTACTTGAAAAAACAAAAATATTAGCTAAGCTGCCCAATAGAGCTCTAGACGATTATGAGATTGAAAATTATGCGAAAAATATACCTTACTTCAGGAGTGTATTTATGCGTGATAATTTACCGGGAAAATCGTGGAAAAAGGAATGTGGGGTGATCAATTTAGATTCTTCACAGGGACCTGGCAGCCATTAGACAGCTTACACAAAAACGAAAATGTTGCAGAATATTTCGATAGTTTTGGTAATTTGAAGCCGCCGGAGGGGTTGGTGATTTTCTTGAACGTCAAAATACTATATAATAGAGATCAATATCAGACCTATAACAATGAAAATTGTGGGTAATTGTGTTTAGAATTTCTACAGAATAAAATGTTATAAATATTGACTATTAGTTTCATTTTCATAAGTCATATCTGTGACATTTACACTGAAGAGTCGTACTTCAACTTCATCCATTGATTTCGTTCCTACAATCGAATTGGATGAGAATTGCCAGTACGGACTTGCATTAATCGGACTCTATTAATATAATACAATACCGAATATATACGATAATACTCAGTTCTACTATTTTGACAAGGAGCAAGCAAGCCTGGGGGCTCCTCCTCCTGACCTGGAGGTCCTGGACTGGGACCGCGGACTCTCTCTCATAAATGTCTTTCCGAGATGGGGCCCTCAGACCTGAGGTCCCCTAGCTGAAATATTAATACGGAGAGGACTCCGTAACGTACGTCTTTTTCAAATTAAGGAAATCCGAATTGAGGATTGAACCTTTTATATATATATATATATATATATATATATATATATATATATATATATATATATATATATATATATATATATATATATATATATATATATATATATATATATATATATATATATATATATATATATATATATATATATATATATATATATATATATATATATATATATATATATATAAATATATATATATATATATATATATATATATATATATATATATATATATATATAAGTAGAGCAGAATTATCGGTATAGCCCGCTTATATGAAAGCAGCCGTTGACACGTGTTTCGGACTCTTTGGTCCTCATCAGAACGGCGTAGCTAAGCATTGGATTGAAAACTTGGAGATGAAAATAGCAACAGAACGGCTAGATGTTTTATATTTTGAAGCATCAGTAAATAATTGGTAATGTCCTTGAAAATACTTATTTATGTGAGATATAAAATCTTCACGAGTGAAGATTTCGTTGTAATTTGGAATGACAACGTTCAGTGAAATATTAAATACTTCGAATGGTAACTGGAAAATCGGTAATTTCTCATTAACATGAAGGTACTTTGACAAGGGAACTAATTTGCCGTATATAATTATCAGAAGAGGATCTTCCTTGCAAATCCAATATCTATGCGTCAATGTTGTGATGAATAACCTATTCAGATCTTGCAATAGGAAACTACTCCTTGACATCCCCTTAATAAGAAAATTACCGCCTAATATTTCTCTTCTTGATTTGAATGGAATTTCTGCAGATTCTGCCAATACAACGTCATTTGCCGTAGTTCTTCATAAACCTATACATATTTTAAGAGATTTTCTCTGAATTAAATCTAATGGGCGTAATAGAGAGTTGGATGCGCTACCATAAAAGATGGAACCGTAATCCAGGTTAGATCTTATATAATTTCGGTAAAACATAAGAGAGACATTTTGATCGGCTCCTCAGTTATTACGGCAAACGTATCTAAGTATTTGAAGTCTTTTTTCATCTTTTAATTTGGTTTGTAGGATACTTTCTTTCCACGATAATTTTCTGTCTAGCATCAATCCCAAAAATTTACATGATTCTTTATGACTTAATGTATAGTTATCTATATTATAATTATTATCGAATAAAATACGCTTTGTTGTATAAGAACAAAGTACAGATTTTGAACTAGAGATTGTGTGACCATGATTCACCATAAAGGACGAAAATAACGCCATAGCACCATCATTTTTTATAAACATAGACTGAAATTTTTATTGGTGGTATACAGGTTGATATCAGCTGCGTATTGGATTATTTTTATATGAGGGAGATTCATGACTTTCTCAAGCCGATGATAGTTTATAATGTAAAGAAGAGGGAAAACAATTCCTCCTTGTGGTAGGCCAATGCTAGAAAATCTTGGTCCTTCCAAACCTTCGTCTATCTTGACATATAGACGCCTATGACTATATAAATGGTATATTAAATCTCTGACTTGAACCAATCTCTTTTATTTCATTCATCAGAACATTCAAGGAAACATTATCGTAGACTCCTTCAATATCAGCAAACAGTAGTACTGTCCTATCGGTGAACGCCTGATATATACATATATCGATCGTTAATTCAGCGATCGCATCAAGTGATCTTTTCGGAAAGCAAATTGAGACTTTGGAAATTTATTATTATTTTCCAACCACCATACAAGTCGTGCTTTCAGTATTCTCTCAAACGTCTTCAAGACACAGGAACCTAAAGCTATTGGTCTGTATGATTCCGCCAAGTCAGGGTTTTTATTTGGTTTAAGAATGGGAATTATAATATACGTTTTCCATTCTTCAGGATATCTATTTTCTAGGAGTATCCTATTGAATATATTTAACATCACATGTTTCACCCTAACAGGCTAATTATACAGCATGATATATTGGATGTTGTCAAAGCCCGGAGCGGTATTCGAAGATGATTTTAATGCTCTCTGAAGTTCGGAAAAGGTGAATGGTTTACATATAAAATCCCCAACATTGGTATTATCTGAATTCACCTGTTCAGTGGTTGTTTCCAATGGTGCCAGTTTATTTAGGAAATTTTCAGTCCATTGACCTTTAACAATAGGATGGTTGTTAATTGAAACACCTTGAAGTTTTTTGATATTCTTCCATACTTTACTTATAGGGGTATTTTTATTGAGAGATGAGGAAAACTTTTTCCAACTGTCCTGTTTACTCTGTTTTATTATTCGTTTAGCTACAGCTTCCTTATATTTGAAAATTATAAAATTTTCTTCAGTTGAATTTAGGAGGTACGTGCCAAAAAATTCTTTTTTCCTCAAATTGCCTCCTCATAATTGTTATTCCACCAATGCTTACAAAATTTTGGATTTGACTTCAACTTATATTTGGGAATAGTAGACTCACTTGCACTTTTCATATTGTCTATAAAGTTTCGGTAATCAGAAGAATCTACTACTTCCGATATTACACTTTGATCTAAGATATCTCCATAATTATTCCAATCCACTCTTTTTGTATTATATAGACGGGATGGCAGTGCTTTATTTGATCTCTGAACTGCTAAATCAATGTTAATTCTTATAGTGAAATCATCTTAGCCCAATGAACCATTTTCTATGTACCAATGTGAAAAAGATCTCATCGATCTAAAACACAGAGATATATCAACTGCTGACTTAAATTGTCTAGGATAAGGTGTCCGGGTTGAAGAACCGTCATTTAGTATATAGAGGTCATTATATTCAATTGATTGAAGTTTAACTCCATAACGGCTATCCTGTACTGAGCCCCATGTATGGTGATGAAGATGGAAATCCCCTCCAACAATTGATTTTTTATCAATACCTCTGAAGAAAATATCCCAATGTTGTTCTTCTATCTTGTTATTTGGTGGAGAGTATATTGAGTATATTGATATATATTCTCCTGAAGCTAACTTAATTGATACAGTAATTCTTTCTATACCATTTACAGGCGGGAAGTTATTTTTTTTAAAAGGAATGGATTTCTTGATAAATAATGCACACCGTTTTTACCATCGAATCTATCTTTCCTGAATATATTATAACCAGATAAACTGAATCCTTTTTGTGCATATTTAGCATATAATACAAATGTCTATATTTTTCGTTGAAATATACTGCTCAAATTTCCCCCTTTTCGGACCTATTTATCGAGCATTCCATTGTAAAATTCTAAGAATATTATTATCCATTTGAATGTTCTTTCAATTTATTGATGAGAAAACCCCTATTTGACTCAATATCTATGTTTTGGAATGAACCGCTGAACTCTTTTAGGAAAGAAACTAAGACATTAATCATGACATCCGCCATGATAGAAAAGTCCTTAACATTTGTTTCTATTATTGTGACTTGTTTTTTCATACATGAACCATTAGTTGAAGGTAGAACAACTGGCTTGATAATATCTAAATGTTTTTTTTTCATCTCCATATTCGAATAATCTGAAGAATTTTTTCTCTTATTTAATTTCATCGTTGGAAAATTCTTCAAGTTATTCACAGTTACATGAGAAGGTGTTGGAGTATTTTGAAAGGGCGTAGAAGTAACCGTTGAAAAACTATTGTCTATGATTTTGTCAGCTTCCCTATATGATATATTTTCAACTGCCATCTTCTCTTTTATTTTTTTTGACTCTGAAAGGATGGACATTTTTCAAACTCTTTTCTGGTAAAGATTGACCCTTAAATATTATCAGAACACTTTTAGTTGGCATTATTTTATGAACCCCCTGATCTTTTGTAATTTTTCTAGTTAATCTTCTTGGATTTTAAAAACACTAGCCATCACAGGTTCAATACATTGAATAAGCTCATTATCTGATATATCAAAATCTTCTCCTCGTATCACGCCTTGTCTTCTTATTAAAAACTGTGGAATATAAGCCTCCAGATTATTTTCATTCAGAAAACTCGACGAAAGGAATTTATTAGCACTCAAATATGTCCTGAATTGTATTTTAATTCTGTTTTTACCGTTTTTCTCGATCGAGGTTTCTAAAAATTAATTCTATGGACATTGCATGCAGATTGCCAAAATTTTTGTCTATGCTCTCGACAAAAACAAAATATGGACCAACATCTGACAGATCAAATCTGTGATCCAGTCTGATATCATTAGCAGCAGATTGCTCAGATGGAATATTTTGGGAAAATAATGGCAAATTTTCGTTCTGAATTATATTAACTTGTGAGGAAATGATATTTTCGTTACAAGAAATTTGAAAAGTATGTTGGAACGAACTCACCGGATTCTTATCAACATCATAAGTTGAAAAACTCGCTTGGCTATCTTGATTAGCTTCATCCAATATCATTTTAAGAGCACCACTTATAGATGATATATCCGTCCCACCCCCTCTATCAGGGGGTTCGCGATTTGACATTTTCTTCAAAACTAATGAGTTCTTTCACTTATAATATTCGTAATTATATTTCCTTAATTAACTATAACAAAAATAAAGTAAACTCCGTATTAAATCAATGTACAATATTGAACGTGTGACCGATCAGTTCGCAATCTGTAACACAACTGAGAAAGTATTTATATATTGAAGGAAATTATCTAACTGCCTATCTGTACTGGTCCAAATTCAAAAAATATCATCTACATTATGCCTCCATAATGAAACGTAAGTAATTAAATTATTATCAGAGTAGTTACTACTACGCGGATTCTGATCCACAATGGCGGTAATCGAGGTGGGGGGACCTTTCTGTCTACGTCAAATCGATATTCAAGATGGATGCTATGACGTCATGGGGCCTGGGGGCCTGACTTGGGGGCTCCTTCTCCTCGATCCTGACCTGGGGGCCCTGGTCGGAGGGTCCTCGGACTAGGGCTCTGGACTTTCATGGGGGCCTATCCTCAGACCTGGGGGTCCCCTAGCTGAAATATCAATAAATGAAAAAAGCTGTGTCGGTGTCTGGGATTCGAACCGCAGAATTACTCCGCCAGAGTCTAGTACTCAGACCGTTTGTCCGTCAACCCACTGTGATGATTAGTAGGAAGCGAGTGATATAAAGAGATTGTTCATACGATCGGAGACCTTTCCAGAATACGTAGAAGAGAGATGAAAGATCTGAACTGAGCTAGTATGAGAGAGAAAGAGGTATATTTCATGCGTCACTTGTGGGAGCTTTAAAAGATGCGCAAACGTTAGTGCGAGAGAGAAATGGAAAGAGAGAGCACGACAGTTGCATTTTGCTCAATGAGGTTGGCCATCCTGGTATGTCGTAAATATGGTGACAACTGATGCTGTCATTAAAATGACATTTACATTAATGACTTCAACCTTTGTTATGATTTTACTTATTGAATGTTTGAATTTTATCGTGCAACAAGCATTATCAAGCAACATGTGTACTATGGATTATGGTGAGTGGAGTAAAGACATTTCACGTTTCCAACCATTCAGTTTTGGCAGTGCGGAGAATTTTTTTATTTCAAAATCATGGACTTGTAGACAAAGTAGTCGTGACTTCAAATTCTTTGCCGAAAGTTATATCCACGATGTGTTTGCATACAAAAATGATTCTATAATCAAAGTAAAATGCTACAGAAGCCAGAAGAATAGTGAAAGTCCACGTAGACCTCATTTACAGTTCTCCCCTTCGATGGATGCTACTATCAGGATTACGCTGGGCAGAATTTGTCGAATAGCAGAAACGCAGGAAATTGCTCAAGAGAGAATTCACTATAATCCACTTTTTTTGTGAAGAAATGCATAAGAAATTAAGTGATGTTTACCATAAGCATATGGAAGAAACAGTATCGATTCATTGTTCGTAGTCCAAACGGCCTTCAAGTTTAAAATCTTTATGAATATCTTCTATTGTTGATATTTGAAAGCTTGTGTCAATTTATTGCTAGTCTTAAGTGATATTTATTATTTTTAGAGTTATGTTAGTCTTAAGATCAGGATTTCTTATTTTTTATTTTACTGAGGTTACACATTATACAATAAATGAATATACGTTTCTAAAAAAATTATCACTTTATTTGTACATATCACAACAATTTCAGTGATTTTCTAATAACCAGATTGATTTGAGGAATAAAAGTTAATTTAATGTCAAAAATAATCCCTATCTTCCATTTCTTATATTGATTGTAAATTTTGGTTTTTAAGTTTATACTGATAATCCACTGAATCAGAGATTTTCTGAAAGTACAAGAAAAAGTTCATAAAATCTTTTAAAAAGTATTTTAATAACTACTATATGTAACATATTGTTATCAGTAAGTTAAGTAGCTGAAGATCCATTTCAAGATTGGTTCTCAAAAATCAGATGCTCTGAGTGGTAATAAGATGACTTGATTTATAATAATAATAATAATAATAATAAGTTTTATTTCCTCTGATTACATAAAAGTAATATGGGAAAGTGTCAACAGAAAAATTGCACATACTAATGTGACACTATACAGGTATTTACAATGAAATAGTAAACATATCATTACAAATACTAACAAAAGAACATCACAAAATCACATTAATACTTCTGTAAAATATTCGTCAACGGAATAAAATACTCTATCTAAAAGTAGTGATCTAACAGCTGATTTGAAAGGCCTAAGATTATCGATTTTTCTAATTCTGTCGGGTAGGTGGTTAAATATTTTTATACCCAATACATTGCAGCTCCTTTGTACTTGAGTTAAACGTGTAAAAGGTACATGAAGCAACTGCGAGGTACACCTCCTTGTACTATATTGATTCACATCACTACAGCTAACCAAAGAAGATAAATTTCTTTTAATATAGATCACACAAGCATAAATAAACATACAGGGTACAGTTAAAAAATTACTCTTATAAGAATTACGACATGACGTTAATCTAGTGAGACCAAAAATTGAACGAACAATTCTCTTTTGAATTTTAAAAACATAATCCGCATTGGTGCTATTTCCCCAACAAAGTATACCATATTCCAGCGCCGAGTTGACTGAAGCATAATAATACATCTTTAAGATATTCAGGTCACAATAGTTCTTAAGTTGCCTTATTGAAAAATTTAACGAAGAGAGTTTACCGCTCAAAACCGCTACATGATTTTTCCAGTTTAAATGATCATCCATCGTAACACCCAAAAACTTCACTTCATCAGACAGACCCAGAGACTCAGCACCTGGCAATCTAACCAATGGACTGAGGCACCTATTTGTGCCATTTGGAGTAAACACTAACAGAGTTGTTTTACTCTCATTGAGAATAAGGCCATTTATCGAGCAATATTCATTCATTTTGCTGATGCAATTATTTGACAGCAAAGATAGGTCATTTATACTTGCAGCAGATATAAGCACAGAACTATCGTCCGCGTAGAGCGTAACCACCCCACTATCTTCTAAAAACTCCACTAAATCGTTTATCAACAATATAAACAGAATCGGACCCAGTGTACTACCTTGAGGCACTCCAGAGTGCAACCACTCCTTGTGAGATAAAAATTGCGAACCCCTCTCCGAAATTCTCACCGTCTGCGACCTTCCAGTCAGATAAGACCTTATCCAATTTAGGGGTACTCCACGAATACCCATCCTCTCCAACTTGAACAGCAGAGTATCCACATCTATCGTGTCAAAAGCGCGGCTGAGATCAAAGAAGATACTCATGCAGAACCTCCTTTCCTCAAAATTTAAGAGAACTCTGTTGTATACCGACAAAATTGCATCCTGAGTAGATTTGTTCTTCCTAAAACCGTACTAGCTTTCAGATAATAAAAGAAAACTATCAACAAATGAAGTGAGACGAATGAGGAATAATTTTTCTAGCACCTTAGAAAAGACCGATAGAAGAGCGACCGGTCTATATATCTTTAATTGAGTATGGTCTTTCAAATATCAGTATAAATAGCTGATCTAGTATTTATTATCTACAGCATTTGTGATTAACTTAGTGTAAATAATCAATAAATAATTATTCTTACATGAATTTGCTGTGAGATAATCCAACAGTTTTGAAATTTCTGACGTTACAAATAGCTATGTTTGTAAGCAACGTTTTTTCCTTTTTTTATACAACACAGAAGTTTAAATAAATTAACTCAGTGTAATAAAGCACAATTTATTCATTATCTATGGGTAAGCCCAACTTTACAAATTAACATAACAATAGTTACCTTACAAACTCAACCCACTTATAGCTAAACTAATAAAAATTATTACAGGATAAAACTGACAATGAAAGATGTTACATATTAAAATAATACCAAAATGAAATCACCATTAAAATGTGAGAAGATAATAACAGATAAATGGCAGAAAAAACACTATCCCATTTGCCTTCTCTGGTATGGAAATTCAGAATAGGACAAGTTACTGACAAATTGAATACATTTTCTATACAAAGAAAATATAATTTGGTGAACACAGTAATTTATCGGGGTAGACTAATAGTTTGCCCTTCTACAATTGTATAGATTTTCTAAACAACAGTAAAAAATAGATTTCCTTCAGAAAAATGACATTCAAGCAATATTTACAGATGCATATTCCAGTATTGATCTGAGTAAAGCAAAAAATGGTGTTTATGTTGTTTGAACTGAAAACTCATTGGATGAGTGAATGATATATAACAGTTTAAATTAACAATATTTGAATGTTTTCATTTACGGAACAACGACGTCAGTAGGTACATTATTATCATTGTCATTCTTATTTTCTTGTATTAAACCATACTTGAAATTGCACAACAAGACACACATAAAAATATGTCATCAACACTTGATTTGGAGATTGAAAACAAATCCTCTAATTTTTTACAGACATCCCTCTTCTTATCTAATCTTACAAGAGTTAAAAAACATTGATTTTTTGCAGTCAATTTGTTGAGGTGTTGCCTCACTGTTTCTTGATAATTTACATGAATGGCAATGTCATTGATATCGCCACCAGGCAATATCCAATTAAAAACAACCATTAAACGTTGGTATGTTTGACAACCAGTGTAATAGAGAATTTTCTTGTCATTGCTTGAAAATTTCTCCAAATTGAATAAAGCCTTTGGCTGTACTGATTCTTGTAATCTTTTGTTTTCTTCATTGAGATATGAAATTTCGTTCCTTAATATATCTATGGTTTTCGAACAGGAGCTTTTGCAGGTGTCCGATTTCATGATGTCACTACTCGTTTCACTTCTAATATTTTTGTGCGAGGTTGACTTTTGCAAGAGAGGGCTGCGACTTGATGTTGATATTGTCAATTCGTCCCCAGCTTTGGCATTCTCTTTCGATATCCAAGTCATGTTCGTTGGAGAATGGTTGGCTGCTGTCATTCTTGTCTTTTAGCACAAAAAAATGTATTATCATAGATACACAAACAAGCATATTTGAATACAAATCTAAATAAAAATCACAAGCATATTTAAATACACATAGAAATCACATGTAATTTGACATATATAAAACATATATATGTGCTGTAGAAACAGCTTTTCAATAAAATTTCCATTAGTGTTCTCTTGAACTTCGCATTGTTCAGATTCTTCTAGTTGAAAGGTAGCTTATTATATAATTTAATGGCGATATAATTAAAATGATTTTGTGTTTTTTCCAAGGAAAATTTGGGAATGATATATTTATCACGTTTCCTTGTATGATGTGTGTTGAAGAAATTTTTTCTTGTGTTTGTGAAAATAGGTGAGGCACTGCAGAATGTAACAACATGGCAAGGTTGTTGCATACAACGTATAGCTACCTTTTTCAGTGTAGAAGTGAAAGTATTCAACTGATCTTCAGCATGACTTTGCTCTTTTGATAAATTGCTGCATGCAGCAGTAAAAGCATTCACATTAGTATTGTCTTCGCTCCTATTCCTACTTCGGTTTGACCACGACATCGACACTTCTTTTAAAGGATCCTACGACAATAATACATAATTATTTAAACATTCCAGCAATAATATCAAATAAATACCGTGAATCTTGAAAGTTTGGTGTTTCTAGATAGAGTTTCAACTGCTTCACGATGGGGAACAAGTTCCATTTACTCGTATGTGTCCATGGCAGTCTAAAACTAAATTATTTCATTGCAATTATATTAACCAGAGCACAGATCTAATATTACCGTGGATGATGCAGTGGGCAAATCTTGCGTGTCGCTGCAGGAATGCTCTAATCTAAAAGCATTCGGGGTATACCGCATTCGGGATAGCACATTTCATCAATTTTCTAATATTGCCCCCTATTATGAAATCGTCATTTGTGAAGTGGCGCGAACAAACCTATAACAAAGAAGGTATGAATGGATGGATGGAGGCACTTTTATTTACCCGTGTTTTTGCGCCCTAGTTCAGAGTTTCAAGCCCAATCGCATGTAACCATTTTTCCCGCATTATGGTTCCTTGTTTAGGGAAGCAATGAAATGAGATTCTACTGCTTTTATCGTACCGTGACCGGCAGCTGAAGATCCATTTCACGGCACTCGGTAACACAACATCGTTGATGCATACTAAAACTTTTATTTTCAAAAACTCTAAAAACGAATAGCATCCAGCATGCCGTCGACTGCAGAAAAGAATGTCATTTGTCAATGATTCAAGGCCGGGAATTTTGACGACCAATAAGATTCATTCTTTCCCCACAAGTGACGCGCGCAATTTTCACCTGCACATGTAATTCTGGAAAGGTCTAAAGAAATTCTAGAGGAGGATCGAACCTTCTTTATTTATATATATATATATATATATATATATATATATATATATAGGATTCTTCATGGGGGCACAAGGGCTCCAGGAGTCTTCATGTGGGTTCAGGAGATTGAAATTATATGATATATAGGAAAGGGGCCCTCGGGAGTCTTCATGGAGGATGAAATTTGTATGGGGCCCCCCAGGACTCTTCATGTGTGTTCAAGAGATTGAAATTATATGATATATAGGTCCGCCAGGGAACTGAAATTTTTTGGTGTATAGGAGGCCGTCTTCGTAGATTTGGATATCAGATTACATACATAGTTATTTAAAAAATAGTTATTTTCAAATAGTTTGTATCATTTGTAAATATCAAAAATTTTTCAATTAACACTTATATATATATATATATATATATATATATATATATATATATATATATATATATATATATATATATATATATATAAATATATAAATATATATATATATATATATATATAAATATATATATATATATATATATATATATATATATATATATATATATAGGTTCGGAATTAAATTATTCATAAAAGAATACGTTAAAACTATTATATATCACAATTTTGAAATTTTATTAGGTGGAAATCTCCGTAAGTAAATGAATTAATCAGATACTATGATTATTCCGTTCGAATGAAGAATTTCAGCGTAAGCGTTTTATGAATCATGTTATATTTCTAAAGGGGTCCATACATAGTCAATCTCAATCGCGTTCCAGATTTCAAAATATTTTGAGACCAGATCCGTCAATCTAACTCGTACATTATCAATCTGGATCACCGATCTCGATCGAGATTGACTGTGTACGATCTCCCTTAAAAACAACAAAGGAATTTCATAAACGTTATCTACATGCTTATTCAACATTTTCTAACCGTTAGCCGTGTGCTAAATCCCTTCTCCACTGAAAACTTCCTTCTAGATATGTATCGTGAGACACCAAGAGGGTTTTTAAAAACTGTTTATTTCAATTATTACAATAATGGTAAAGTTTGTAACGTGTAAATTCTCCACGTAACTGTATCCACTGCATTCTACACTGAAATAGGTACTGTTATTCCACGCTATCAACCGATACGTCACTTTTGTTCTTCTATGGTTAACGACCTGCGTATTAAGAAGGAGAGTATCTAGGTAGCGTAGGATTAACAATCGTCCTTTAAGAAAATGGTTCTTGTAGATAAAACATCGTCAACTAATAGAATTATATTCAATATAAATTGAAAGTTTGTTAAAGTTTATTAAAATTTATTAAGTATCTGTGGCGTCTGATAGACGGTAAGTTATGAGAAGAAATATAACTATTTCGTATTAATGCATTGTCTTGAAAATCTGAATTGATACCTCATTTCATCTTTTCGCCATTTCATTTTTTTTCATTTACCTATATTAAATTATTTATCTTTCAATATTGAAATAATCATCTTACATTTCTTAATTTAAAGTATCTTTATTTTATTTGCTTGTTTCATTCCCTCAATTTAACACAAGATTTTTGTAGGTTAACGATGGCAAATTTCACATGGTCATATATTATGTTCAGTTTAATGTTGGAACATATACTGTCTTTCTTAGCATATTTGCTTGGGATAAATCTGAATGTTAGTTTGAATTGGCCATCGATACCCTACAGATATTCTTGGAACATATTACGTTTGAGATTGTATGTTGATTTGCCCCGAATTATTTTAGCTACTTGGTCTGGGTTTGAAGTTCACCTTGGTTAGAGCTAAAAGCCACGTTGTGTGAGGGTTGAGATTCACCTTATTTGGAGTCTACAAAAGAAATCACCTAGTCTGGGACTAACATCCACCTTGGCAAACCACAGCTGAACCAGGGCAGAAGTCGAGTACAATCCACATCGGAAAAACGTCGATAGAAAATTATATATAAAAAAAGATAAGTCTCACAATGTATTAAGAGGATAGTAAATACCTACATTTTACCCAGTTGTTATTATCACTGAAAACAACCCAGAACCCTAATATGTTTAACCAATCTCCCTGCTAGCTAGGGCATAAATATCTGTTAAAAAGGGAGGTTGGTTACAAGTTACTATACTAAATGAATTTAACAAGAGTAAGCTTAGAAGTGATTGAAGGCTAAAGCAATGGTTATAATGTAAACTTCTTATCTATAGTCTAAAAATAGGTTTCTAAGAATAATAAAGCAACCTTACAGTTTATTATGTATACGCTGCACTTTATGGGTATGTAACTCCTCCATCCCTAAGTCGGAAAATGAAGGATTTATTTTTGCGTTGGCTGTTGACGGCTGCTTCGGCGTCTTCTTGAGGTTCTTGTAGTTCAATTTCTTCCTTTATGGTCCTTGGTGTTGATCGTTGTTTCCATAAAATATAAAATATTGAAGTTATTAGCAGAATGACGATTATTAAAATTGTTGAAGTTATTGCGTCGAAATTTTGTTTGGAATACTGGGTTCTTCAGTAGGTGTTAGCTGCTTCGCTAAATTATTTATTTCATAAAGACTATCAAAGTCTATTTTCGATATATTTGAGCTTTGAAAGCTGCTTCTGCTTCTTGTTACTGATATTTCAACTTTTGGTAGAATGAGTGGTGTTCCTTGTCGAATTTGTTCATTATTTTTGAATTTCAAATGGTTAATTGATATTTCGCAATCCTTTGGAATCTTGATTAAAGAAGGATGGTTGATCTCCAGGAATTGACTCTTGTACATTTTGATAATATACGGTTCGATTTTGCCGGTATAATAAGAACTTCGTCACTGGTTACTTGTTCAATTATAGATTGTTCAAAGGTGAGATCGGTGGTAATACATTGATTGGGTGGTATTCCATCGAGTAATTGAAGCGTACAGTTGTCTTCTAAGATTATGTTATCTCTGCAATAGTAGATGTCTTCGATTGATGGACATTCTTCTTTTTGTGCTAAAGCTTCTTGTGACGTTCGTGCCAAATAGGGATAGGTTGGAGTAAAAATTTTATTATGTTGGATAACTGGGTAAATATGGTAAAAATCAAGGATTTTTGGTCTCATGATTGGAATATGAATTGCAAATATAATTTTATCTTCTGTGAAAGTTACCTGAGTCCCTAATAATTGATAGTACGTTAAAATATTTTTGAATTTTGGAATCTGTGACGATTCATATATTTTAGTTAAATAAGTTATCATTTCTTTAATCTCTTTGCTATAAATAATTGAATGATGGATTGAATCGGATCTTGCGAATAAAATTGCATTTTCAATATTATCTATAAAGGATATCAAATTTTGACAATCTGAATTTATTTGACTTATAGTCCCTTGGAAAGTGATGTAATTTTCATAGGTTTCTATTGTAGTTTTAATTACCAATTGGAACTTTCTCAAATTATTCTGTAATTTGATTTAATTTTGCCAGAGTGTATTTAACGATTTATTATAATGATTTATTAATCTTGTATACAGTGACACCTGTAGGTTGACCTCGTGTACAATTTCCTTTTGTGTACTTTGTAAGATTTCTATTGCTTTATTGTATTTTTCGCCATCGTCAGAATCTAGGTTTCCGAATAACCATTTATTTAATTTACCTATACCGTTAAATAATCCTCCTTTTGCTCGAATATGTGGTGAAATATTTTCAATTTTCCTCTGTAGCGTTTGAATTAAGAATTCTGTTCTACTTAACATTCCGCTTACTAGGCCGTGATATGAGATAGGATTTTCGTTTGAACTGTTTACATTTACGACTCTCCGTCTAACTTGAATGAAGTTATTGTTCAAAGCATCCGCTTGTCTGACTATTTCGCTTAAATCTAAGCAATGAACAAATGAATGCTTAGTATAAATTATTCTGCATGCTCCTAATCTAATGGGAAATATAAGGGTATTCAGCTTTGTTACGCTGGTTTCTCCGTCGTTGCTATCAATTGTCGCTATTCGACATGCCAGGTATACCAGGGTCATCCAAAACTTCATTTTCTTGTACCTGGATTTACTTTTGGTTTTCGTCCTATACTTTTATGATATGTACCTTTATTTGTCTGTAATAATATACCGTCGTTTTTAATTATTTCAAATGGGGTAAATTTAGTTATAAAATGAATTGAATTATTGTAGGGTAAAATAGAATGTTTAATTAACTGATTGACTGATACTTCTTTGTTATTTTCTCTAAACCCAGCAAACACTGAAACGCAGGCAATGTACAAAAACTGTACAGCGTTGCTGAACTTCACTGCAGCGATGGTAATGCAGTAACTGTATCAAAGCGGACCGTATATGTCCCGCTGAATTGTACAGTTACTGTACAGTACATACTGCATTTGAATTGCAGCTGCGCTGCAAAATGGCTGTATACGAATGCTCATATACAGCCATTGTGCAGCGTTGCTGCAATTCAAATGCAGCGAGATTTTGTAGTAACTGTACAAAAACTGTTCAGCCTCGTTGCATGTGAAATGCAGCAACGCTATACTATGGTTGCATACCAAACGCTGTTTTTACTGTACAGCAACTGTAAATTCGATTAAGGAATTCAGTATGTCAATTAAAGTTTTGAAAATTACTAAAAATCATTAATTTTGATCCTATAATTTGCGGTTTTGGTGTATAATCCAATGAAAAGTTAGCTTAATTGGAGAAAATTCTATATTAAGCATAAAATAATGGGATATACAATATAAATATAAACTTCTTATAAAAAAACAACTGAAACAGGAATATTAATTGGAATTTAAAATATAAAATAAATTATATATATAAAAAAAAATGAACAACAGATAATATTAAACAAAATATCTCTCTCTATGGAGGTTAATACATTTGAAGGTATATTTTGCTTTTGGCTGCTCCTCACTCCTCTCTCATACGTATTTCTCAACCATATTTTAATGGTGGTTTGTACTTCCGTCTGTGTAGCATTTTCGCAGCCCTTGTTTCTTCGTATTGTTACTAAAAGAGGAGAAATATGACGTAAGAAAAAGCATTCTACGTTTTCTTCATAAATACAACTAACACTTTTTGAGACACCATTACTACTACTATCACTACTACTACTCACTATCAGAAGAATCATTAGTTGATAATAAATTATTCTGATTACTTAAATTAGGTGCAACAATAAATGAAGTCGAAGGTTATGAATTATCATTGATAGTCTAATGGTTAGTCAATACTTTCAATTCAATTTCAGATATTTTTATGACATTTTCAACATTTCTTTTCAATATTCGGTTCAATTGCCGTTTGCTTTGAATTCCATATTCTTCCGCTTTTTGGAAAAGTTCTATATCACTCTGTATAAGTCTTCAAATATTCCACTATTTTAGGTTATAAAAACATAGGAAGATATCAGTGTTTTCACGTACCTTATTTCATCTCGTTGGTACTGCATCATTGCAATCCGCCCATAAATTCGAGCGGAAATTACACACTATATACACACTTAGTCCCGCACAATAAAATGAAGTAGGTACCTATGTTCAATTAAAATGTTAAAGAGCAATAATTGTTATCTTTCCACGATCTTTACAACCACAATACCACAAATCTTACTCAGCAATGAAATGGAAAATGGCGTCCAACGTAGAGATACCGTACTGTACTGAAGAGTAACGACTCCGACCTACCCCACGACGGGGGCATCTTGGGGTAGGTTGGAGTCCGATGCGATCCCACGTGCCTGGTACAAGTATTCGGACCGTTTTGCGTTTGCAGACATTGCTTCACAGTTGCTGCACATTTACTGAACTTCATTGGATGCGCATGAGACCCTTCATTTTTGTTGCGCAGAAACTGTACAGCAACTGTACTTTAAATACTGCATTCTTTGAAACGCAGTATTATCAATACAGAAACTGTGCAGTTTTAACACATCAATTTATGTGCTGTATTCAGGTGGCACTTGTAATGCAGTATCTGTACAGTTGCTATATGTTGTGTTTGTTGGGAAACATCAAAAATGTTCAAAAAGGGTTGAGTGAGATAGTTCTACTAGTGAATTTGAATAATTTTTTTTTTCGCAATAGTAAAATGTAACTCAATTTTATGAAGTTTACGAAAGTTTCCTAAGTCATGATTTTTAAATTCCGTACTGTTGTCTGCTGTTATTTTATTTTATTCGATTCCTATGATAGAAGCGTTTATTTCGTGGATTTTTGTTCTTAATGCGACCAATGATTTTCCTAGGTATTTTCTGGTATTCTTCCTTGATTTTAGCTCGAGATTTTGGCTTAAAGTAAATCTCTTCATTTTTATTTAAGTCTTTTTGACCTTTTTGTTTCTCAATTAAATTTTTAAGATCTGCTTTTCTTTCCGTATTTTCGTTACAAATCAAACTTTTCTGATATTTATAGGGGTTTGAATCTTTATCCGTTATTGGGTTTGATAATATTGAATTTTCAATAAGTGTGTGCACTTTTACCGAGATTTCTGGTAGTGTCAATATTTTTCCAAGTGCATCTTGTATTATCTGATCTAATTCATCAAGATTCTCGTTATTTAATTGACTTGTTGCTTTTTGTGGAATTTGTGGATTTGTATAAATTTTTATTTGTATATCGCAATTCGAGAATACGTATTCAATCATTTCATAAATTTGATTCCAATCTAATTTATCAAGTCCTGACGATATTTTCGGAAGGGCAATATGTTTATCTCTGTTTTGTAAGCATAATAGTTTTAAATACAATAATGAAGAAAATACATTTTCGTATGTTGGTTTATCAAAGAAATTATTTTTAGTTATGAGGTAGTAAAGTATTCTGTCTTGGTTACGTATACAAGCAACTAGGCCAACATTTTTATTTTGTGAAAGTAATTCTGTAACATTATTATATTTAATTTTGAACTGAAGGGCGATGCCTTTATTCATATGGCAATCTTTACTTACACAGTGACAGAGAGAAAAATTGTTGGTGCATTGAATAAATTATCATTCTCTTCTGTTATATTATCACTATTTATTCGTTTATGCTGAAATTGAATAAGAAATTTTTCATATGACAATTGACTGTTTTTATGTTCATTATTTTCAGGATGTTTTTTCGAATATTTATAGGTTTTTGACTGATTTGGAGCTTCCTGTTTTACTTCAATACTATGTTTACTTCCTATTTTATAACAATAAGGGTACTTGTACACTCTAACTTTTTCCAAAAGCTCTTGGGATAATTTTGTTCGTTTTCTAGTAATAATATTCTTATCTAAATAAGAGAATGGGTACGCAACAAGGGCTTTTATTAAATTTGTTGTAATGGGTCTATTCGTGGTATTTATTATTTCTACTTTTGCGAAACCTCTTTTTGCTACTGTTAAAATTTCGGGTACATGTAATTTTCCTACTTCTTGTTCATCTATTAATATTTCGCCATTAGGAATTGTTACCGGGAGATTCTTAATTAATTTTTCATAAGGTCTTATAGTGAACTCGAACCTTTTATCTTCGGGTATTCTGAATTTGATAGGAATAGCAACATTGTCATTAAATAGTACGCCATTGTAAAAGTCTATATTTAGATTCATATTCATGATATCTTTTAATCCTAAGATTCCGTCAAAGAATTCATGGAACTCATATGAGATAAATTTAATATGATAATTACTGCTGAACTCTGCAAACGCAGGAATTTTCGCTTGATATTCGATTGTTCTCTTTGCGAATGCTGATGTAATATCTACATTACTATGGTAGATACATTTGGGATAATAATTTTCTGCAAATCTAGATCGGAGAAATGACCTACTAGTGCCTGTATCAATTAGTAATTTCATTTTTGGATTTTGAATTTCTATATAAGGCAAAGGGTTGTTTGAATTTAATTCTATACTGTCTGAGTTTCCGAGGCTTGTTCGCGAAAAATTTTGATTTTCATTAGTTCGATTTTGATATACCGAGTGTTTCAAAATATCGGTTTCATTAACTTGATTTGGATCGTATTCTGGATCGTATACGGGGTTTAAATTTAAATCTTGCTCTTCTTGATCATAATAATTCATATAAAGTTCTTCCGAAATAAAATTTTTATGTTGGTTATAATCAGCAAAATGATTGTTTCCGTATGGAACATTGGTTTGATTATTTTGTCTATATGGCTGTTGATAATTCCATTGATTATAATTTGGTTGATTTTGATAATTTGCTTTCTGGAATATATTATTTTGTTTGAGAGAATCATCACGTGGATAATTGTTACTAAAATTACCATATAATTTTTCAAAATTATTAAGATTATCAATGTATGCAATTGCATCCTCGAGAGACTCTGGTTTCTTAAGGTGCATGTTATTTCTCAAGATACCAGTGGATCCTGCAATAAATGTGTTTAAAGCTGTATTATCGCAATACGTAATCTGAAAAATGTTGTCGTCTCGTTGTAGGGTGGTGTCGTTTTCTATTCGTTGGATTACATGACTTCGTAATACTTGAAGGCGTGTTCCAAAATCATGCATTGTCTCATTTTTAAATGGTCGTGTTCTTGTTAATTCTTGTATCATACAGTTTAAATCGCGTCTGTCTGCGAAGCATTGTTGTAAGGCGGCTTTGATATCGTTCCAAGAAAGTAATTCTGCACGATTACCTACAAATATTTCCGCTCTACCAATTAAATTTCCGTGAATACACTCGAAAATTAATTTATTTAAATCTGCGTCGTTATGTACTCTGTATCGTTCATCGTTCAACAAATTTATCACAGTTTCTGATAAATCTATTGAGAGTATTCGCGTCACCATCATATGGTTTAATATTCTCCAATTGAAATTCGAAAATATCCCAATTAATTTGGGCGGTTTCTGGAACCTGAACCGGGGGAACTACCGGGGGAGCCATATTTCTAGTTAAATTTACATAGTCACTTAAATTTTCTTGAATTTTAGGAAGTTGATTCTTTTTTTATTGATAACTATCAATATATAAATATAATTCTATATATAAAAATTATTTAATAAATCTTCAACTGCTTTCTTTCAATTATTTACCAGCAAGGGTTTATTATTCACTTTGATTTCTTAATTATTCTTTTTAATTTCTTAATAAAATTCTTTGCTTTCTAAAAATTATCTCCCTAAACTTGAACAAAAGTAAGGAAGGCGATTAATTAATAAAATCCTTTAATTTCTTATTATTATCTCCCTAAACTTGAAAAAAGGTAAGGAAGGCGAAAGGAACTATGTGACACTTATAGTTTAAATCTGAAGCACGTAGTTTGTTCCCTGATTTCTGCTACTCTTGCTTCTTGGTTCTCGAAGTATAGATTCTTGATTCTGGATACGGCTTCGATGTAGAAACACCTAGTTGTGGAAATTCGGTCCTTCAGCAAAATGCAATTTCTTCTTTTACACAACCGCACGTATCCTACCGAATGCGCCAGATATGTATCGTGAGACACCAAGAGGGTTTTTAAATACTGTTTATTTCAATTATTACAATAATGGTAAAGTTACTATACTAAATGAATTTAACAGAGAAATGTGTTCTCTTCAAGAGTAAGCTTAGAAGTGATTGAAGGCTAATGCAGTGGTTATAATGTAAACTTCTTATCTATAGTCTAAAAATAAATGAATTAATTAGATACTAGGTCATTTATTCCGTTCGAATGAAGAATTTCAGCGTAAGCGTTTTATGAATCATGTTATATTTCTAAAGGGGTCCATACATAGTCAATCTCGATCGCGTTCCAGATTTCAAAATATTTTGAGACCAGATCCGTCAATCTAACTCGTACATTATCAATCTGGATCACCGATCTCGATCGGAATTGACTGTGTACGATCTCCCTTAAAAACAACAAAGGAATTTCATAAACGTTATCTACATGCTTATTCAACATTGTCTAACCGTTAGCCGTGTGCAATATCCCTCCTACACTAAAAACTTCCTTCTGATAATTGTTGAAATATTTCTTATTAATTTCATTCCAACTTCATTTGAAGCAGCATCGTTAAACTTTCGGTCTAACCGTTTGGGTGTGTCTTCCTGTCTTTCCAACTTCAACTTTATTTGAAGCATCATCGTTAAACTTTCGATCTAACCGTTTGGGTGTGTCTTCCTGCCTTAGTGAAAATCAAGTAAATTTTTATTTTTGAGTTATACTTCAGAACGTTATTTAATATTTCTTTAATTTGTTTTAGAGATGGATTTATTAGGAAAATTGAACAAAGTTTCTTTCCTAGAGAGGAAACCAAAGAAGAAGTTATCCGATCTGATTATCGAGGAGCCCTACAGAATATATGAGGCAAAAATAATTAAATCTGCGTTCGGAGAGTCAGTACTTCTGGACTTGGGTGACTACAATGTCATTTTACCGAAGAGAGTGACTGAAGAATACAGACCTTATACAGAGGAGATTACAACAGGCGAATATTCCATCGTATCCAAGGGAACATTGGAAACCGGAAAAACCCATCCAACTACAATATTTAAACTCATTAAAAACTAGGTAAATATTATTTAATTTCCTATGATATTTTTTCTCTCTCTGTGTGGTTTTATGAATTCCACTGGTAAATTAACGAAAATAGATCAAACCCTGAAATTAATTCAAGAAAATTAACTACAAAAAATGGAAAAAATTGATTTTCCCACATATTCGTACTTGTTATAGATCTGTGTTAGTCGACTCGAAGACCATGTAGTATTTTTACTCCAGAGGGTGACTGAGAAATACAAGACTCATATAGAAGAAATAACATCAGGAGAATATTCACTGGTATCGAAGGGAATCTTGGAAACAGGAAAATTTAATCCAGCTTCAATCTTTACTCTCATTAAAAACTAGTTCAATATTATGTAATATTTATCGTATATATATATATATATATATATATATATATATATATATATATATATATATATATATATATATATATATATATATATATATATATATATATATATATATATATATATATATATATATATATATATATATATATATATATATATATATATACACACATATGAAATTTCAGAAAAAAAATAAACAGACTGTTCTTATACAAAAATTCTGTCAGTCTTCTTTGAAAAATCCTATGAAAATATTTATATGGAGGAAATATCAAGTATTGGAGAGACCGTACTAACTAGGGTGGGTAACAATTTATAGAAAAATATGACATTTCAAAAAAAAAACAGACTGTTCTTATACCTAAAATTCTGTTAGTTTTGATTAACAAAACTAAATTTGATTTTACTACGTTTATTATCACAAAATATTTTGAAAAATATAACACTGCGATTGCAATTTCGGTCACTAGACCATCATCGGGCAGATTGAGTTAAGAACTCTGAGAGTTAGTAAAATCAAATTTAGTTTTGTTAATCATGTTAAATTATCACGTAGTAACGACGGATTCCATCAACTATTCTGTTAGTTTTCTTTGAAAAATCCTATGACAATATTTATTTGGAGGAAATATCAAGTATTTGAGAGACCGTACTAACTAGGGTGGGTAACAATTTATAGAAAAATTACGATGGGGCTGAACTATGATAAAAATTCAAGGTGGCTGATCTATGCTCCTAACTCTATGTTCCAGGAGGATTTGGATATCATTTGACTTTATACCCTAAAAAGGGACCGTCGGCTTGCTTTTCATCGGAGGCACTGGGTGGTGGGACCTAAGGGCGCCACGTAATTTTTATAATTGCATTCAAGTAATGAGAAATGAGAAATAGTTCTTAGTAAGTTCATAAAAATACGAAAAATGAAACAAGTCGAAATCTTAGACTTATAATACAGAACTTCGAAGCAGGTGAATACAGGATAAAATTATAAATAGCTAGTTAAGGAAGGAAAGAATAATAATCATATAGTAATAGTTAACAGTAGAATAAATAAAATAATTAATTACAGAAGCGTAGCGCTACGTTCCCCTCACATAGTATAATTTAATTTATAACAAAGATAATTTCTATTTTTTGAAAGTTTGTATACACAAAAAAAAATTATTTTTGAATTAAGTTTCCCACTTCCTTCGGGATGAGGCAAATAAGATTTTTCAAGTGGTCCTTAGATAACAGGAATGCGGATACACTTGGCAACGTAGGCTTCTGCATTCAGCGTCAAATTAAAGGTATAAATCGACTTATCCCGACTTGAAGTAAATCTATGAAAAATTATAGCAAAAAGACAACCTCTTATCAATCGGCAGGTTTTAGCTGTTGAGCGTCCAATCTAATTTTTGAGTTGAAACCAAAATTCAGGTTGAAATGGAAAAGAAAATCTGAAGTACAAACTGAAGTACAAACTGAAATGGATGTTCGAATATCCTCTATTGAATTATAGCTTCACTGAAAGAAAAGTATTTTTTGCATCATTGCGTGGCCAGAAAACTTATGTACTTGCTTTTACTTACATAGTATAGCACATCCACAATCAAAAAACTATAAAAATGCAATTTCGCCTTCGGTATGTGATCTCACTAACTGTGAAGTGTTCACAAGCAAAGGTAAACGGAAAATGATTGAATTTGCCAGATGCAATATCTTTCTCTCAATGTGCTATCAAATTCTCAAGGACGTTTCACCGAATGTGTAAGGGTTTATTTACTTACAAAGACACGAAAATTGCTAACTTTAATAGACTCGGAAAATTTTACCGTCACACTATACACCTACCTAGCAAAAAAAAAAATTTTTTTTAAAAAAAAATTTTTTTTATGTCATATCAAAAAACATATATACATATATGTTTTTTGATGCTATAACCTTATGTTCCTTTGCCGTATCTACGCGTACCATACGTCCTTACGGAAGTCAAAATTGAAAGTCACAGATCAGCACGAAATACACTAAATTGGGAAGAGTCTCGATCGGGAGTGTCCATTGGAACATTTTTTTTTACCAGGACCCAACCGCTTCGAAGATTACTAAAACTATCCTATTAATTAAATATAAACTATCTTATGAACTATCTTAAGAAGTGTACCTAGAGCAGTTCTAGCTCAATTCAACTTTTCAGTCCGAAATGTCATTTCTGCGCATGCGCTACTAACTGTGAATATAGGTATGAGAATACGTACGGGGGCCCAGAGAACTGAAATTTTTTACGAGGGATTCTTCATGGGGGCACCGGGGCTCCAGGAGTCTTCATGTGGGTTCGGGAGATATAATATGATATATATAGGAATGGGGGCCCTCGGGAGTCTTCATGGGGGCACCTAGCTCCGCGGAGTCTTCATGTAGGCCCCCAGGAGTCTTCATGTGTGTTCAGTAGATTATATGATATATAAGACTGTAGGGGGAGTGAAATTCGTGGTATATAGGAGGCCGTCTTCGTAGATTTGGATATCAGATTACATACATAGTTATTAGAAAAAATAGTTATTTTCTTAAAAATTCATTTCCATTTTGATATATAAAATATAATCGCGTTCGAACGAAAACGGAATGAGTCAACATCAGCTGAGAGGCGAACGTAGAATTGAAGCAGAAATATGTCATCAGCGAATTCCTACGTTTGACCTAGAGCCACATCTCGATGTCCTTCTAGGTCGAACGCCGTCGAACGGAGGAATTCGCTGATATACAATATTCATATTAGTACAGGGATGTACAAAGTATTCATTCAACTCGTTAAATAGTTATTACATATTTTTGAATAAAATAATTTATATGGGTGTCCACAAATTTCAAATGTAGGTTTATATATATATATATATATATATATATATATATATATATATATATATATATATATATATATATATATATATATATATATATATATATGCTTAGAATTATATGATGTCATTTCATTATCATGTTAACTTTCGTAGGAGATGAACTTGTCAACACACTAATAAATAAATTAACGATTGAGTTACATTCACCAGGTTATTCGTATTGCGGACCTGGTACCAAGTTGACAGCTTACACGAAAAACGAAAATGTTGCAGAATACTTTGATAGTTTTGGAAATTTGAAGCCTCCGAAAGAGTTGGTGAAATACTTGAACGTTAAAATACTATATAATAGAGATCAATATCAGACCTATAATACGGAAAATTGTGTTTAGAATTTTTACAGAATAAAATGTTATAAATATCAACTATTAGCTTTATTTTCATCAGTCATGTCTGTGATATTCACACTGAAGAGTCGCACTTCAACATTATCCATTGATTTCGTTCCTCCAATCGAATTGGAAGAGAATTGTCAGTACGGGCTTGCATTGATCGGATTCTATTCATATAATACAATACCGAATATAGACGATAATACAAAGATTTACTATTTTGACAAGGAGCAAGCAAGTCCAACTATACCTACGGGTACATATGAGATAACTGATATCGAAGATTATTTGAAAAAACATTTACTATCTGAAGAAGAACATAAGAGGGATACTTCCAAAGAAATATTTTTCCTGAGACCCAATAATACTTTAAGAAGCGAGATATTTCACTAGTCATACTCTATCGATTTTACGAAGAAAAATTCCCTAGGAAGTCTATTGGGATTCTCCGAGAAGATTTTAGAAGCTGGAAAGGTTCATGAGTCAGATTTACCTGTGAAAATAGTTAAAGTTAGAACTATACATATAGATAGTAATATCAGCGAGGGAGCATTTTACAACGATAGACCTTCACATACGATATACGAATTTTCGGTGAACGCAGACCCAGGTTACGCGATAGACGAAACACCTAGAAATTTAATATACCTTCCTGTAGTGAAGAAAAAGATATATAATATAACTTTGAATATTCGAGATCAGGATTTTGAACTAGTCAATTATAGAGGTGAAGAAATTATAGTTAGATTCGAGCTTAAAAAATGGTCTTGATTTTTCCCTCCAAGTATAAAGATACAAGAGTAAGAGTACCGAAACCATTAGTCATTCAACAGTCATCCAGATCACACCTGACGTTAGAAAATAAAATATTTTTACAAACTATAGGTCATGTTATCAGGCCAGGCTTTCGATCTCTACCGCCCCCTTGTCAACAACGATTCAATCGTCAAAGTTGAAATCGGACATATTTACCTTTTATTAAATCCTTTGACAATAACGACACCATCGAGATTGGTATCAATACACCGGATGTCTGGCTTCTCATGAACGATGCAGCTGTCATTATCAGAGGAAAATTGACTAAAACTGCGGGTGAAGGAGATGTTTCATTGGTGAATAACGCAGGTGCTTTCCTTTTCGATTCCATATCTTACGAACTGTGTGGAAGCGAGATAGATACCGTTAAAGATCCAGGACTTGTTAGTACTGTACGAGGATTTTTATGTTATGAGAAAGCTGAAATTCGCGAACTGGCTATTGCAGGATGGAATTATCCAAACGGCGCTATTAAAAATGAAGATGGAAGCTTTTATTTACGAATACCGCTGAGTCATCTCCTGAATATATTCAACGATTATCGAATGGCTATTTGTGGAAAACAGCTGATTCGTTTCGTTCGAGCTCGCAATGACAAGAATTCAATCCTGGTCAGTCCTGCAGAGGGAGAAGCTGTTGGAGTTACCAAAGGAGAAATTACTATTCAGAGTATGGAATTAAGAGTTAAACATATTTATCCATCAGATCCTCTCAAATTAGAACTTCTTCAATCAATCAAAACGGATAGACCCGTTTTAATCCCGTTCAGACGTTGGGAGTTGCATGAACTACCAGTTCTTACACAAGGTTCCACTAAGGAAGTATGGAACGTGAAAACTGGATCAATTATCGAATGTCCTCGATATATAATTTGTTGCTTCCATAGAAACAGAAAAGACAATGATATTAAAGATCCAAATTATCTAGATAACATTGACGTATCAGATGTGAGACTACTTTTGAACGGTGAATATATACCCCAAGAAAACCTGAATTTAGATTTCGAAAGGAACGATTTCGCCGAAGCTCATCATAACTATTCGGAATTTTCATCAAGTTATATGAACGAGAAGAAGGCCGCTCTACTCGATTATGCGCAATTCAAGTCACGGGCTATATTTGTAATCGACTGCTCTAGACGCGATGAAAGCTTCAAATCTTCTACCGTGGATGTTAAATTGGAAATTCACGCTAGAAATGGATTTCCAGCATCTACAAGAGCATACTGTATAATAATACATGATTGCGTCATCGAATATCTCCCTCTAAGTGAAACTGTAAAGAAGGTGACATCTTTCTAATCAGTTGAAGATCATACTCTGAAGATGAAGGTTGTAACGGTAGATATCCAAGGATTCGTCATTGCTGAAGAATTTTGTCTGAAAGAGCTAGCTATAAATAATGGAAATCAAGTCGCTCATTTCATATTCAAACCTCCAAGAGGATATTCCACACTTACCCTAGAAGATAAGAAACAAATCAGATACTTGGAACGATATCATCATGGTCTGAGGTATTCAGAGGGGAATATATTGTACGAAGAAATAGATGCTATTCTCAAAAAACTACTAACCAATGTAGATATCGTATATGTGAAGGGAAAACAAAAATACGATTTTCTATTGAATAAATTAAATTGTATTGGTCTGACGCTTCGAATAATAAATGTAGAAAATTATGGTTGGACCCCACCAAAGTTTCAATTGAAACGACCTCTGTGCATGCAGCATGGTAGTGGGGAGCGCATGTGCAGTATGACAAATTCCAAAGATTTGTTTGAATGGGTTTGGAACTTCATACCGAAATAGAACACCATACAGACATGTCTGCTATAGATCTACATTTAGAAAATATAAAAATACTGAAGAAGAAAATTGCTGCTTATGAGGCTAAGAAGAAGATGTTTGATTCCTTCAAACGAATGTCCTTGGATCCCTGGTTTGATGTTTTTCATAATAAAAATAGATTCAGTAAACTGAAATGTAAATCTAGAAGATGTGCCCAATAAAAAATGTGTGAAGAATTATTGTTTTATTTATTTATAACCACTTCCATCAAATAATATTCAGTATACGTAGAGCATTAACAGAGTAAAGATGTCTGAAGAGTCACTCTATGAAATAATAGTGAAATATATATTCATATCAACATATCTGCTTATATCTATGTTCGTTCTTGTTTTAATCAGATGTTTCTATAATGTAAAAATAACTTCTCTACCTAAAAAATATATATTTTACGATAATCATGTAAAGTGTACGGGGTGTGGTTTAACCATATATTGCTTAGATAAACCTCTACAAACTGAATGCAACATTTTAGAAGATGAACGACGTTGGAATAAAATTGATGGAAAAATATATTGTTGTCCATTGAAATGTATTGGGAGAGGCCTAGATGAAGACTATGTTGATGGAATAGCTTGCTCAAAATGCGAATCCTTCGGATCTTGTAGATGTGAATGTATTATTTATCAATATTTAAGGAAACACAAAAGTGAATTGTTTTTGAAATAATTATATATTTATATAGAGATTGTTTTTTATTTACACTAGTATCAAGATGTCTGTCATACAACAAACAACTAAGCTACCGATTGATAATTTAGATATTTTCGAGGATCAGATTGCTAAAAGACATGGTGATTTATTCCCAAACAGTTGTAGATTTCTTATAGTTGGTCCTAGTGGGTCAGGAAAATCCAATGCTCTACTCTCATTACTTTTCAATCCGAACGGACTTAGATTTGAAAACGTTTATATTTTCTCGAAAAGTCTCTATCAGCCCAAGTATCGCTTATTGGAGCAAGTTCTCAAGAGTATACCCGATATTGGATATTATCCATACAAGGAAAGTGATGAGATCATTGACCCTTGTGAAGCACGAGAGCATTCAATCTTCATTTTCGATGATATAATGGGTGACAAGCAGAATAAAATTAAGGATTATTATTCTATGGGTCGACATAAGTCCATTGACGTAGCATTTCTATGCCAAACCTACGTTTCTATGAAGAAACATCTAACACGTGACAACGGAAACATAATAGTCCTTTTCAAACAGGATGATATTAACCTACGTCACGTTTATGATGAACATGTTAGCCCAGATATGACGTATGATGAATTCAAGGAATTATGCTCTCTGTGTTGGAACGCAGATAAATATGGGTTTATAGTTATAGTGAAGGATTTCAACTTGAACAAAGGACGTTATCGAATGGGCTTTGATAAATTTATAAAAGTAAAATCATAATAGATTAGTGTTCAGTTGACTTTCAGCATCATGACTCCCAAGAACTTGTCTAAGGAGCACCAACGTAAACTTAAGATTCAACAGCTTGTTAGAGATGTAAGGAAAAAATATGCTTCCTTCAAGATGGGACGATCTGAGGAGGATAAAACGATTCAACGAATATTTTCTCCAATAACTGAACGTCTTGAACGAATAGAGGATAAGCAAGTGGCTTCAATACTCCAACGTGCAACTATTCAACCCCCAACGACTGGGTTGAAAACTACCCCGTTGTTCAACAAGTATGCGTTACAACGATTACGATTTCCATCGACACCGTTATCGAGTGGATCCCAACGAGTGTTTTCCCCAACGACTCCGTTCCAATCGACTCCCGTAGGATCCCAACGATTGGGTCCCCGAACGACTCCGTTCCAATCGGCTCCGTTGAAATATCATCCTCCTCCTCCTTCAATAACAATCAATAAACCTAGCGAAGGTGATGAAGGTAGTTCACCGTTTAAACTGAAACGTTCGAAGATAGTTTCTACTCCTAGATTTCTACCTACAGATATAGTAGCTGAATCTAAAATTGAGAAATCTTCCGATGCTGACGACGACGAAGATAAATCTATATTAGTAGGAGAAAATCCCGAAAAATCACAACTACTATTTGACGAGTTGAAAAATTCCGAGCAGTTGAATGAATACTTTTCACAATATCCAGAACCAGTACGTAAATATATCAATCAGGCTTGGAATCAGTCTACACACATTGATCCTACTTTCGGACCAAAATACGATCCCGAGATATCGAAGTGGACCCTGGGTAACCGTGTAATTGATTTCGATAAAAAAAGCGGTAACATTATTATTGAAGGTCGGGAATTTGTCGGTACCCCCGGTCTTTATGAGCTGATTTTCATGAAAGATCCTCAAGAATATACCGATGAAGATACAGAAAATTATAGGAGAATTTTGGAAATAACAAATGTACATAAAAGGGGATTTGACCCCACAAGACCGGTCAGAAGTAGTAAGAGTGATAAATATAGATATATTATCAAGCGATTGTTTCCTTCGCAGTCGAGTGGAAAAGGATTGATGACGTATAACGACAAACCTATGGAGTATGTCTACTGGGATGATGTGAATGAGATCGTAGATCGACTCCGTTTATTATACGCTTCTAAGCTTGCTGGAAATTCCTCTAATGACAATGAAATCGAGTCGATTATCGAGGAGCTTCGTGAAGCTAATGTTATATACTAAAGTAGAGTGAAAAACTATTCAATCTAATCATGTCGATTGATAAGTTTGGTCGTTCGTCTCGTACGTCTCACGTGAAACGTATGAGAATCGAAGGATTCCCCACAAATGCGCAAGGTGACTTTGATTTTGGTGCGCATAAACTCTGTAACGTTAAAATACCAACAAGTGACACGGATGGAGCTACCAAAGAGTACGTAGATTCTAAGACGAATGAGGTGAAATCTGATATGAAACAACTCGAAAAGAAACTGATGATAAATGTTATTGATGATAAACTTACAAATCTTGAAAATGAATTAAAGAAGCTGAGTGATAAAATTGAAGTTAA
This sequence comes from Cynegetis impunctata, assembly GCA_030704885.1. Lineage (NCBI taxonomy): Eukaryota > Metazoa > Arthropoda > Insecta > Coleoptera > Coccinellidae > Cynegetis > Cynegetis impunctata. The sequence continues at coordinate 155,390 of JARQZK010000862.1, forward strand.
TAATAAATCATCATCAACAACAACAACAAATATCAGACGATCATAAGGATATAAGAAGCCTATTAATTGAATTCATGTTAATAAAACATCAACCTCCTCAGACCAATGATGCAACATTCACGAGAAAAAAATCAAGTAGTCAAAGAACTACATAAACCTGCACGAAGAAATTTCGTACGAAGGCGTACAATCATTAAGGGATTAGATGACTTGTGGCAATGTGATTTGGGACAGATGGACATGTATGCTCGCGAAAATAAAGGAAACAAATTTATTCTTGTAGTCATTGATTGTTTCTCAAAGTTTGTGTGGGCTAGGGTATTGAAAACGAAGACCGGTGAAGAAGTCACTCGTGCGTTTTCGGATATACTCGAGAAAAGTGGTAGGAGGCCTAAGAACCTACAGTCGGATCAAGGAAAGGAATTTTTCAATACAAAATTTCAGAATTTAATGAAAAAATATAATATTAACCACTATAATACGTATAGCATCAAGAAAGCTGCCATTGTTGAACGAGTTATACGCACTCTCAAGGATAAATTGTTTAGATATTTTTCATTGAATGGAACTTACAAGTGGATAGATGTGCTTGAGAATCACGTTGACAAATATAATGATTCTAAACATAGAACTATTGGAATGAAACCACGTGACGTCACTAAGAAAAATGAAAAACTCTTACTGAGTACAGTATATTCTCACATAAAGATTGCTGGAAGTAATAAATTGAATGTTGGCGATATGGTACGAATCAGTAAGGCCAAGCATGTGTTTTCAAAAGGATATACACCTAACTGGACTACTGAGCTGTTCAAAATCGCTAAAGTTCAGATAACCAACCCAGTTACTTACCTACTCGAAGATACCGAAGGACATCCCATCAGTGGTGGTTTTTACGAAGAGGAATTACAGAAAGCTAAATACTCTGACGTTTACTTGGTGGAAAAAGTCTTGCGCAGAAAAGGAAATAAAGTGTTTGTTCATTGGTTAGGAATGCCAAAGTCACATGATTCTTGGATATCTGTCAAAAACAAACTATAAGTTCAGTTGAGTATTGAAGTTTGAAGCGTCAAGATGTCCCAAGACAGCGGTTTTATCGACGAAGAATTGGATAGAATTTTGGGTGTCTACGATGAGGCATCAAAAAATGAAAAAAATTTTATTTTAAATTGTGGCTTTAACGCTGGAATATTTCTAGTTGAAAATGGTTTGAGTCCAGCTCGAGACTTCAGTCCTGCCGTGAGAGTTAGCTGTAATGAAGTCGTCATGTCCTTTGATGAATATGAATGGGAATCGTTCGTGAAATTAATTGAGAATGATGGTGTAGGAGAAAATAATAGTGGAGCTGAAGTGTTTTTCGATGAAGTAGAAAAAGTGTTCTCAGTAGCTAAATGGGAAAATTATTTATATTTCACAGCATCTGATGTATCCGAACTTATCAAGTTGAATGATATTTTAAGCAAAAGAATTGAGATGTTACAAAATATCAATTTTCTTTTTTATTATCGTAAATTTGTACTAATTGTTAAAGAAATTACTTGGAATAGCAATAAATCTATTGAGGATGTAATTCATGCCTTCTGTAATATAAATCCAACAATTGAAAGTTATGGAATCTTAGAATGTATGTACTTTAATAAAAATAGAGTTTTAAATGATGTAGAAAGAGAAATGTTCAATTTCGTAGGAGAATAAAACATTCAGTTGAATATAGAGTTTTATTTACAAATGTAGAGTGTAAAAAAATATAAACCTTTTGTATATATATATATATATATATATATATATATATATATATATATATATATATATATATATATATATATATATAAATAAATAATAAGATACAGGATTTTTAACATAAAAATTCAAGATCATTCAGATCTAAGGTATTGATACCCATATGGTACAGTGTCAGTTGTATGAGTAGATATAATCCTTTTGTCGTCGTTGGCTGATAATGCTATTTTTGATGTTTTCTTCGATGTTACTATATGCTTGTCTGATTGTATGGAATTTTGCTGTCTTGTGAGGATTTCGTTGTTGAACAAAGCACGTCTGTAGTCTTCGAATGTGATCGTTGAAAGTGAAGATTTTGTTACACCTTTAGCAGTCTTTTTTTCACTCTGATTGAGTAATCTAAAGGTGTACATCTTCGACCTCAATCCAATGAACTCCACCATGATTTTGCCTTCATTTTCATCCTTCATCAGTCCAATTACCTTCTTGTTCCTCGGGGGAATACCGAAAACATTATTATCACCATAGTCAGATGTGTCAAATTTTGACACATTTTCCCTCATGATGTTGTAGATGTTTTGATGTTTGAAATGGTATATCAAACTGTCAGTGTCCGTATAAAGAAGCTTGATGTTGCTGTCATTTAATTTTGTTTTAATAAAATTGTAATGAAAATCGTAAAGATAAGTTTTTGAAATATCTAAAATCGAAAAACCAACGTATATAGGTTTATTGAATACTATTTGAGTTTTCTTGAGTTCTATTATAACAATGTCGTCTATGATAACAGAACTGTGGAAGTTTGGTAGAGCTATCAAATTTTTAGCACCATACCTACCCTCCCAACTATTAACAATTTTGATGATTTTATATTTTCTAATATTCTCTAAAGTTTTGCCAAATACCGCGTTATTCATTAATTTATACATATTTTTTTCGAATTCATTCTTACTTTCAGCTCGTAATTTTGAATTTAGATCTATATATGGTTTCAACCATGCTTTTTGATTGAAACGCAGTACTCTGTGAATGTTCCTTATTTTCAAACCAGCTTCCAAACATATTTTCAAATATCTATAATGGACCACATAGTTATTTTTTGGGTATAAAGTTGTCAGTAATTTTTCCTGTTTATTTTTGGATAGAGGTGGTATCATTTTCTCGGGACAGAATGGGAGATCTTTATGAGATTCGTGTAAATCTAGGGGGTAGTCTAAATCAACTTCATAAAAATATCCCACATCTGAGTTGTCAGGAATCAAGGATGGGTCTGTTGGATATTCGTCTGTCCATTCAAAATTATCATACGGTAGATAGTTCTGCATGGCAGCTCCGTATAAGTTCACGACATCGAAATACATCAAATAGGACTCTGGTTCGTTAGGATTATATTGTTCTCCCATATACTTATTATTAGCCTTTCCGTACCGGTTACAACATTGAGATATACCCCCTCGCAACCCTTTCTCGATAAACATGACTTGGTTGATATCCTTCAACAATTTTAATTTTTGGTTTGTATATTTCAACATTGCATCCCATGTGTAACCAGGTAGGGAATAATAATGAGCAGGGTCGAGTGAATAGGTGTTCATACAATCTTGTCTGAAGTTTTCAAAAACGTCTGCTAGTAGCAAAACATCAGTTTTGAGGTAAAGATCACTGTATTCACGCATATTTTTCAAGTTAAAAGAGTCCCATACTTTCAAAGCATGTTTATAGTCTTCGTCTGAAATGTTTGCGTCAGTCAGTTGATTGTAGAATTGTTCTTTTGATGGAAGTGCTGTGTCGTCAAGTCTGTCCCATGAATTCATGTAGTCATACGGAAAAACCCCTTTTCTGTTCAATAACTGAAACTGTTCGTCATCTTGATAATGCTTCCTAACAATTTTTTTCTGTTCAGGTTTCAAAAAAGACGCTAATTTCTCTATACTTGTTGACATAAATCTAAATGAGTCTATAAATCTGAAGGAAATGAATGAATCTGCTAGATGTTTCGTAAAACCTATGTATCGATCTTTATTGATCGGTAGAACATCAACTCTACCATCGATATCTGACACAAGATTTTTTATTATGAAGTGTGAATCATATCCACTAAGGTTATGTAGGACCACGGCTACATTCTGTCTGTTTTTGTAATTCAAATTACAGTCTTGATGTGCAGGACCCCGATAACGCCCTGTGAAATGACAGTGATCTTTAACTCTGATATCTGTAGGATTAAATGGCTTTTCACAGATATGACACTTTTCAGACTTGTAAAATGAACTCCATTCTTCTTTCGATAGTTTATTCATAGGGACGTTATGAAGAAAACAGGGTTCCATATCTTCAGCCAGTTGAGAAAGCTCTTTCATGAACCAAGACTGACAATCTTGCCCTGTATATGACTTATAATAGGAGATTGAGTCATCGAAACTACAATGTAGATAATAAGCTATACTGTAAGGAATGTGTTTTTGATAAATCCCAGTTTTTTCAGATATTTTCTCCTCTGATTCAACCAAAAGACATTCAATATCAGCGTAAACTATAAATGGGGCCTTTTCCTTATTCAAAAAATTTTTAAACTCTATAAAATCAACTCCCTCCGGAGGACACGATACTTTACATTTGTTCAGACCGTCACAATAATTTTTATGTTTTTCTAATGTATTTTCAGTTTTAAAATGATTGAGACATATATCACAAAAATAATGTCTTTGAGACCTTCTAGAATTTTGAGATCTAAGTAGACGTGACATGCTTTTTATCCAAGTAAAATGATAAACTGTTTTTTCTTCAAAATTGTCAGTTTGCATCATGAAATCACTGTACTTTTTTTCAGTTTTGATCATTAATAAATGTATACGCTCCTTATCTTTATTTTTGCTCAAAAATATCGGAACCACTGTTTTCTTCTCAATCGCGTACACGTTAATTGCTAAATCGTTGAGTTTTTCAAACTTAGGAATTTGGTCTAGAGTTATTGGGAAAGATATACCCTCATATTTCAAAATAGAGCTAGGTGGTGGGTATGAAAAAGTTTTATCAATATTCTTCGTAGCAGGTCTTAAACATGACATGACTGCCCAAAGGAAACAATGAGAGTCATTATTCTTAACATTCACGACAGCTTTTTTATTTTGAATGAACATAGGTAGCTCTACATATGTAGAATTACCTATTGTTATCGGCCTGTATTCATTTATATTGATTTTTAGGTTAAGAATTTGTAAAAGAGCCCACCCACTGTCACGCTCCTGAAACTCATCCATTTTCCTAAGAATGACAGCTCGAAATTTAGTATTATACAATTCTTTCAAGTCATCGGAGAGATCAACAACAGAACTTTCAGTAGCAAATGTTTTAATACTTTCCTCCCTAGTATCTGGTTTGATATAATTGCAGCTTAAAATTATATTAACTTTTAAAATTGAATTTTGAAGAGCAGATTTTATTTTATTATTAAAAATTCTGAAAGTTCTACTGAGGAACTCTTCGGGATCTTTGATTGAATTATTAATAATCACTCCTGTTCGCATTCTATTCTTGAAAGCCGAATCTACGTCCCTCCAAATTAAACGTTTCGAATGACCCCCCAAACCAGAACCCTTTTTGAGAATAGATTGATGTATATGCTTAATATTTTCACGATAAGTCTTGAGAATTGATAAATTGGTCTCGAGTTTGTGGAAGCTTGTTAGAGAATGAGGAAAATTCTTACCCCTTGTATATCTAGTAATTCCCAATATTATTTTATTTATATAATTCAGCCATCTACCAACCTCTTCCACAGTTCTAATTAATTTTAAACTTGCTCCAAAAGTTTTGACAGCATCATCAGAAATCTTCATTAAACTCATGGTTGACTAGGTGCTGCTACAAAACAAAAAATATCACTTAACTTTTGTTCTAATATGTACACAGAAAAATAAATTCCTTACCTTCGGTATAAAATATTAACAATTGAACGAATAATTGAACAAGTATCTAACACTTAATTATCGCTGTGTGTGTGTTACGAGTTGAAAACTATCGTAAGACTGAACCTTCAGAGAAATAGTTCAAGTATTTATAAACATTTTAATGAGAATTTGCTGATTCAACGTTCATATTAGTATAGGGATGTACACCTAATATAATTATTCATGAAAAAATACGTAATAACTATACATATATCTAACATTCGAAATTTCATTCGTTTTGTACATCCCTGAACTAATATGAACGTTGAATCAGCAAATTCTCATTCCTTCGTTCGACCCAGTTCTACACGTGTCGCTTATCTTTCGATGACCTCCATACAATTTCAAGTATTTATGATTATTCTAATGAGAATTTGCTGATGTGATATTTTATGCGATACATCGACATCAATTCATATCGTTCTAGTCTCATTGAATTCGAATGAAAAATTAATATTTAACACAGAGTTGTCGTCTATTATTTTCATATTTGAAAATAACTATGTAATTTGATATCCAAATCTACGAAGACGGGCTCCTATATACCAAAAGAATTTCGGCCCCCCTACAGTCCTATATATCATATAATATACTGAACACACAAGACTCCTGGGGCCCCCATGAAGAATCCTGGGGCCTCCGGTGCCCCCAGGAAGACACCCGAGGGCCCCCATTCCTATATATATCATATAATATCTCCCGAACCCACATGAAGACTCCTGGGGGCCACATGAAGACTCCGCGGGGCTCGGTGCCCCCATGAAGAATCCCTCGTAAAAAATTTCAGTTCTCTGGGCCCCCATACGTATTCTCATACCTATATTTACAGTTAGTAGCGCATGCGCAGAAATGACATTTCGGACTGAAAAGTTGAAGTGAGCTAGAACCGCTCTAGGTACACTTCTATCTTACCTAATAACTAATTGATAAATGAACAACGTTATTGTTGAGCCGTGTATGTGAAAATAAATATAAAATGCGCGCATATGGTTATTATCCTACAGATACATCGGAGTTCGATCCGAAGTAGACTTTTAGATCCTTAATATGATATCTCCCTGCATTGGAACCATCAATATTTTTGAGAGAATAAATTAATTTACCAATTTTTTCGACAATTATCGATAATATGTATTTGGGAGCTAACTTTGAACTGACTTGCTTTGTGGCATCGGACAGTACCTTATTTCTCCTCCAAACTTTGTCACCTACGTTAAAATTATAATCTTTCCGCCGAAGATTATAGATGCGGGAATTTTTCAAATAAGCGGCATGAAGATTCTCTTTCACTTCACGGAAAACTTCTTGCAATCCTTCTATTTTCGAAGCATATATTTTCCTATCAGCGGCTAACATCTCCATTCCTTCCGTCGTTTCGACTTGTCCGTAATAATTTCCATCCAGAGGAACATATCTTCCGAAATTAAGATATGACGGAGTGTAATTCGTAACTTCATGTACAGCGGTGTTAATCGCACATTGTATTTTAGGAAGTTCTTTGTCCCAGGATGAATGACGGTCAATATAACATAGGATAGCAGTACCGACCGTTTTATTTGTGCGTTCAACAAAATTTGCTTGTGCATGATAACGTGCGTTATACCATATTTTCTGAACATGATACTTTCCACAAAGAGATTTGAATACACTGCCCGTAAATTGAGTGCCATTATCTACTATTACAAAATTTGGTACCCCAAATACTAGAAATATATTATTTTCTATGAATTTCACGATGCAATTGCTTGCCTAAGAGCACACAACAAAGTATATTTCGTAAACCAATCCGAAATAACTAAAAGGTATTGATTCCCTGAAGAGGAACGTGGAAACGGTCCCATTAAATCGACAGCTATACATTGCCATGGAAACTGAATTGATTTTTCTCGTCCCATAAGCCCTAATCGTCCAAAATTTGACAATTTTTGTTCCCCGCACACCGAGCAAGAACGAATTAGTTTTTTTGATATCTGACCTCATTTTCGGCCAATAGTACAACTCTTGTATTCTATACAAGGTTTTTCGAAATCCAAAATGAGATGCTGTCGGTGGACAATGAAAAGAGCGAATTAAGTCTTTTCTTTGAGGTTTAGGGCTTAATAACCTCCAATTTACACCATTCGGCAGCGGATGCTTTTGAGGGATGAATTTATAAATTTGTCCGTTTTCAATCTTCCACTGAGGGTATGGATCAGGAAATTCTGGAATCTTTTCTTGGAGTTTGGTATACCAAATATCTTCTCCATGAGAATCACCAAGAACATTGACTTCCAACGAAGGAATTCGAGAAAGCGCGTCAGGAACAACATTATGCTTTCCTTTACGATGGTGAATGAAATTATAAGATTGAAGCTTAAGAGACCATCTTGCTAATTTACCCAAAGGTTCTTTCATGTTCTTCAACCACTTAAGAGCCATATGGTCACTAATAATGAAAAAATGGGTTCCTTCAATATATGGTCGGAATTTTTCTATACCAAAGAGAATTCCTACTATCTCTCTCTCTCCGTGACAGACCTATTCATTTCTGATTTTGTCAAACAATGACTTCCAAAAGCTATAACACGTTCTTGATTATCAATAATTTGAGTCAAAACTATGCCCCATCCCACATTAGAAGCATCACATTGTATTGTAAACTCCTTCGAATAATCTGGACTACAAAGAACTGGTGCTGAGACCAAAGCATTCTTTATTTTGATGAAAAAGTTTTCTGCTTCTTCGGGCCAAGAAATAGCCTGATTCTTTCTCTTCCCTTTGAGCAAACTAGTTAAAGGAGACATTAAAGTCGAAAAGTCTCTGATAAACCTTCTATACCAAGAACATAATCCAATAAATCGTTTCATTTCGGTATAATTTGTAGGTCGAGGATAATTCAACATGGCCGATATTTTCTCAGGATCTGTACGAAGTCCCTGACTGTCCACTATATGACCTAAGTACTTTAAAGATTCTCGAAATAACTTACATTTGGAAAAATTACAGTTAAGTTAGCTTCAGTCAGCTTGAGTTTAACTTTATTCAAAATTTCAACATGTTTTTCGAAGGAATTGGTGACCACAACGATATCATCTAAATAAACAAATAAATTAGGCTCAAATTCTGGACCGAATATAGCGTCCATTAATCGCTGTTGAAGTTGGGCAGAATGACAACATCCGAAAAGCACAACATTAAAATGAAATAACCCTCGTCCTTCAATTCCAAAGGCAGTTTTTTCTTTCGAAGCAGCATCTAACGGTATCTGCCAAAAAGAACTCTTTAAGTCTATAGAAGTAAGAATTTTAGCTTCACGAAGCATTGATAATATTCCTTCTAGTCTAGGCAAGGGATATGAATCATGTTTCGTGACGGAATTCAATTTACGTCCATCGAAACAGAATCTGTAATCACCGTTAGATTTTTTAACCAACAATACAGGAGATCGCCAATCACTGTTCGATTTTTTGATGACACCGAGAGACAGCATTTCATCTATTTGTTTATCGAGAATTCCTTGCAGGAATGGAGACGATGGATACTGACGTTGTTTAATTGGTGCAGCTGTACCTGTTTCAATAGTCATGACTAATTTTGATGTTCTACCTAGGCCCTTTTCTCCGTCTATTTCCTTGAAAGATTATATTATCTGCGACGCAATATATTTCTGAGAATTATTCAATGCACGGATACCGATATTTCCATCACAGGAAAGATCGCAAGTCATTTCCGCCGATAATACTTGTAAATTTCTCATATTTTCGCCACTCCTAACAAACCACTGACCTTTTTCGAAATCTAGTTGGATTGAAAAGTGAGTACAAAAATCACTACCAAATATAAAAGCTTGTGTATTACTCGGAACAACCAAACATGTCAGTATCTCACATAACGAGTCCACACAAATAGGTAAGTCTACTACACCAGTTTCTTTGGTTTTGGAATTATCAGCTATCGATATATGATCGGCCAAAGATTTGTGAATTTCAATTTTTAAGACCTCAAGAATTGCTAAACCAGATTGACTAACTATTGAAACATTCGCTCCCGAATCCAAAAGGCCACAAATTTCACGATCAATAATATTAAGCTTTATATATGGTCGATTATCTTCTGGTTTCTTGTGTAAAATTTTTTGAACTTCCACAGAATTGATATAAAATTCCTTAACCCTACTCAACCAATTAACCCATTCTTCTTTCACGAAGAATTTGGAAGCATTTAATGTTCTAAAACTATGTTCAGCCATATTTGAAGGAAAGGATGAACGACGGCCGATATTTCGCACCCCTACTATCCATTTTTTGAGCAATTAAGACATGTAGATATTGTAACGTTAGGAGAGCCACATTTGAAACAGAACTTGTTTCGGTTTTTAGTACAATGTATTTATGATTGGACCCATTACAATTCCAGCAAATCATAGTTAACTCATGATTTTTCGAACTAGAGGGTTTAGGAATCGAGTTGTTGAAATACTTTGTGTCATGATATTTTTTCTTAAAATTTTTCTGATTATTTTGAAAATCTGAATTAATTTTTGAAATATTGCCATTCATTGATTGTAAATGACAAAGTTCAGGCTCAACAGGAAATGAATTGACTTGAGGAATGAATTGATCTTTCTTTTGGAAAATAAAGTTTTCCTCCAGTTTTTTCGCTAGGGTAGATAATTCAGATACCCCATTTATATCACATAATGCTAAATGATTGACATAGTGTGGTAAAAGATTTTTTCGAATAGTTTTTATCTTAGTCTTCTCACACGCAGCCCTACTTAAACGTGAAAATAAATTATCCATGACAGCAATAAAAATTGTAACCCTTTCTTGTTTACCTTGTTTACGAGACTTAATTGCACTCCATGTGAGTTCGTCATAATTTGAATGAAGACATTCTTCTTTCAATAAAAGTATTAAAGCATCCCAATCTTTAACAGAGGATCTGATTGATCTAAACCATAAAAGTGCGGGGCCAGTAGTAGAAGGGATTGACTTGAAGCCATTAAAATTGATTGATGATGACAGCTCAAGGTCATAAATCATGGCCAGTCTATTGTTATGTGCAGTCTTTTGTTAGACCAGGTGTTTCTATTGTTTGGGCAGGTGTTCGGGACAGGACCGTATTAACTAATGATTGAGGGTCGTGAGAATTGAATATTTTTTACAAATTTAGACCAAAATTCGTAAATCGTAAGAAATCCAGCCCTGACATTAGTTATTCGACGTGTGTAATATTTCTAAGAAAACACACACAAAAGGTTGACGCGAATATCTCTTCACAAAAGCGGGTGGCAGGTCTTTTGTTCCTATTGTTTCTATTGTTTGGGCAGGTATTCGGGACAGGACCGTATTAACTAATGATTGAGGGTCGTGAGAATTGAATATTTTTTACAAATTTAGACCAAAATTCGTAAATCGTAAGAAATCCAGCACTGACATTAGTTATTCGACGTGTGTAATATTTCTAAGAAAACACACACAAAAGGTTGACGCGACTATCTCTTCACAAAAGCGGGTGGCAGGTCTTTTGTTCCTATTGTTTCTATTGTTTGGGCAGGTGTTCGGGACAGGACCGTATTAACTAATGATTGAGGGTCGTGAAATTGAATATTTTTTACAAATTTAGACCAAAATTCGTAAATCGTAAGAAATCCAGCACTGACATTAGTTATTCGACGTGTGTAATATTTCTAAGAAAACACACACAAAAGGTTGACGCGAATATCTCTTCACAAAAGCGGGTGGCAGGTCTTTTGTTCCTATTGTTTCTATTGTTTGGGCAGGTGTTCGGGACAGGACCGTATTAACTAATGATTGAGGGTCGTGAGAATTGAATATTTTTTACAAATTTAGACCAAAATTCGTAAATCGTATGAAATCCACCCCTGACATTAGTTATTCGACGGGGTTAATATTTCTAAGAAAACACACACACAAAAGGTTGAAGCGAATATCTCTTCACAAAAGCGGACGAAACTCGTCGCTGAGTTATTCAACGTGAGGGGACCGGTCTTTACAAAATCGTGTGATTTCATAGAATTCCGGCGCGCCAGTGGTGGGGGTAGTTTCTATATTAACCTTAACAAACTCAGAAGAGTTTAGTTTACTTCTTTTACAGACTAATTCTTGAAAATCTGCTGAAAAATGTTCGGATTCAACTACTCCTCCGATATTTTAGATCGCGAAAGTGGAGTGCTGTATTTATACCACTTATTTATGCATCTAAGCTGGGATGCGAATCACGCATCCATATACAATACAGATTATATTGATCCTGTGAGTGCAGAGAAGAAGGCTGCCGAATACAGGTCAAGTGCCGAAATCTGTACAAAATTCATAGAGGGGGAACTAACAATGGCGGAGGTCATAATGCAATTGGAGAAAAACAATCATGGTGCCTACATGAAACACATTAGGGAATATCTAACTCAGGATGAGTTGGATATTCTCGCTGAAGAAGAAAAGAACGAGGCCTCGGATTTCTTCAAGAATCTGAGTAATCTTCAGTGGAAGGTAATTGATGCAGTATGCGAGGCTGCAGTTACGGATCCGTCTTTTTTGAAAACCGGTGTGGAGTATGTACCAGTGTATACAGATGATGAATACGAGTATAATGCCCAAAAGTATGAGCTTGTGCAGGTGCGTAAATAAAAAAATCATATACAATGGTCGTCCTCCATACTCAAAAAACGCCCACGCACACACACACACACACACACACACACACACACACACACACACACACACACATACGAAGAGGTGGAGATGGTATAATACAATCACCATAATTATAACTTGGAGATGGCCAACGGGATTCCAGACGGACAAATCAAGGAGAACAGTGCAAGAAATGAAACTTCAAAAGAAATACCCCCAGAGTTCCGGCTACCACTACACGCCTCAGTCGTCATCAATAGATGGTAATTACAACTCAACAATATAACAGAGTATTGCCCAATTGATTATTTTGCCGATTCAATCCTTACTGAAAATGCTCGTAATGGATATACAAACTTGTACTGAATTCATAAAATTGAGATACAATGACTATATAACCATAAACTTTATGTAAATTATGTATTAAAAATGAAGGTATTTTTAAAAAACATGTTATTTATTAATTATTTCTAGAATTATCTAAGCATTTAACATACAATTGAGTCTTAATAACAACTACTTGATTTTTTTCTCAAGAAGATGGAATGATGTGTTTTACGAATGTATAAAATGTAGTTGAATAATCATATAGAACAAATATTTTTTTAAATCATAACTTTACTAGCTTCTCTTTTAAAATTTGTTTTCTTGGGCTGTGTTTGATTAGGAGTAAATAAAACGTAGACGATAAATGTATACGATTGATGAATATCTTAAAATCATAACATTACTAGAAATAGTGTTTTAGAAAATATAAACATGTATTCGATTAGGAAAGAATAAAATATAGAGGATAAACATATCCAACGACAAGTATATTTTTATGAAATAAAAGAATTCTTTTTGAATATAAATAATTTTATTTGAATTTAGAACTCTACATATGAAAAACGCTCTATAAAATGTAGCTCAATGTTTTTTCTGAGAAATTGTTCAATTACTTACGCAATTATCAAATCTCGTAAAACATATTTGAAGAATCCATAAATTAATGATTAGGCAGAATGCGAAATTTTTATTATAGATCTCATATTTTCTTTTTCTGTTTAATTTTATGTATACCGCAAGCTTCAATTTGAAGCGTAGATTAAAAAAAATGTCATTTACCTGGAATGAAAAAATATTTTTCCTTTAAATAATCATATAGGTAAGAAACCCACATTACTTTACTTTCCACGATAGCAGTTTCCACGACCCCCACCATTCCCCCCATGCTTACCTGTTATTGTGCAATCTCCGAAAATTACCGAAGAAACCCGAACACCTGTCCAGGATTGTTGTGAATAAAAGCGTCTAAAATATTAGAAATAAAGATATCGGATAATTATAAACATACAATACAATAGTACCTAGTCCTCCAAAAATGAAATTGATGCATTTCATATTGCTTCAATCATTTATATTGGCCAAACTGATAAAACTTATCAATCAAAAACTGTTATTCAATCAAATCTTTTTAGATGTAATTACGAACAAAAATCTGAAATTTCATAAAACCTATTAGGTATTATATGAATATAAATAATTAATTGAATTTATGATTCCTGGATACCTTTTACTAATGATTTGTACATATATTCAATTTGGCGAGATTGAATAATTTATTGAACTTTAGTCATATAAGATTCAAAAATTTTTCTTATGGAAGATCAAAATAACTTAAGTAACTCTTTTCCTATAAAATGCATGAAATTCATCAGATCAATCAGATTTTATTTCTTTGATTGGACAGAATGCGAAATTTTTTATTATAGATCGCATATTTTCCATTTCTGTTTAATTTTATGTATACCACAAGCTTCAATTTGAAGCGAAGATAAAAAAAATGTCATTTACCTGGAATGAAAAAATATTTTTCCTTTAAATAATCAAAACAAAAGTTTAATTATTCTCTCTCTTAGTTGGAAATATCAAAATTTTTAAAAAAATGTAATTTGAACATTCATTTACAGGTATCATAACAGCTCCCTCATACCCGGGGGAAAAAAGGGTATATGTATAAAATTTTAAAAATTCTAAATCACTAAAAAATATTTTTCCTTTAAATAATCAAAACAAAAGTTTAATTATTCTCTCTCTTAGTTGGAAATATCAAAATTTTTAAAAAAATGTAATTTGAACATTCATTTACAGGTATCATAACAGCTCCCTCATACCCGGGGGAAAAAAGGGTATATGTATAAAATTTTGAAAATTCTAAATCACATGTGTGATAAATCAGTTGTAAATATCGTATATTATTACGATGAATGACGGACAGCTTTTTGAATAAGAAAAACTTTTCATATGAAATATAGACAAAACCTCCTAGTGTTTGAAAATTATGATGCTAATACGATCAATATTATATAAATAAATTGATAGGGAGTTAAGCATTATGTATTTCATTCAACTTAGATTATAAATTATAACCCATACTTTATATGAAGTAGTAATAAAGTTAAATTATTAATTCATTCTATTATTCTACATTGAAAATTTAATAATTTTATAATTGTATGCATAGTTATAAACAATCACATACCTTGACAAAAAAAAAAGCCCACACACATCTATACTAAACGGATAAAATTGTTTTATAAAATATGGAATAAGAGATTGCTTTTCAAATATAAATGATAGTGTTTGACTTTAGAACTATGCAAATGAAAAAACGCTATATAAAATATTGAACGAACATAAATGTTAAACTTTTTCATTGTACGCCGCTGACAATTCGAATAAATTCATTAGTACACTCGATGAATTATTTCTGGGTTGAATTCCCTTGGGGAGTTATTTGGGTCTTCTTTTTTCGAATTACATAACTTGCTTGTGAAACATAAAACTACTTTTTGAAAGATATGAAACTTTATTACCAAATTTGGCAGAAAGTTCATAAAATATATTTCACAACTTGAAAAGTTGGGTAGGCTATCGAAATTTTCAGGAAGCAGACGTCTTTTATTAAATTGTACCGAATAAATTTTAGATTCTGGTTGCTACACTATATGATAATTTTGATAACGTGCTATTTTTTTCTAGGGATCTGAAATTCGTTCACAAAACTCTTGAATTTTTAGGAAGTTTTTCCCGTTGACCGCAAAAACTGTTGAAAAACATTTTCCGAAATATCATTACATACCTTTGAAAGTACTATTCCATATATTTAGTTTTGATCATTACTACAATTAGATGACCAACAGCTATTTTCTAGTTTTAATTTCAAAAATTGAATTTACGTATTCTGTAAATAAACCGTCCTTTTGTTTCTTGAAAAATCAAAATTGATATGATTGAAACTTTTTTCGTATACATGAAACGGTTCGAATGCTTAAATAGACTTAATGGAACTTTCTTCATATAAGATTCACAAAATTTTTATGGAAAAACAAAATAACTTTGCATGTAATAAGATGCCTGAAATTTTTTTCATCAGATTTTATTTTTTACGAATTGCTCAGTGAACGCATTCAGAAGTGAAAAAATTTTGAATTTATATTATTTTATCATTGACAGTTTACACTCGATCTAAGTTATATTTGATAAACTCACTAGATCGTATGCTATTCTGTGAAAAATGTAAGTATGTTTCTTTGCTCTTATCGGTGGTTTCTGATGATGCCGTCCTCGTTGAATACGCTGAATGTTCACCTGTTGTGCTTCCAAGTTGGTTGAAGTGAAGTGGGGAGGGGGGAGTCTCTATGAACCAACCTTACCACTTTCGACTAGATATGCAAGTTTCTGGTCGATCACAATAATAAAACACTTGCACGCTATCGATTAATGTTCACTGGTCCGAATTTATTCGGATTTATTGATCAAATTGTGGACTGTATATGTACGTTTTTATAGATAAACACCGTGATATATTTAGATATATATTTTACGTTAAAATTGAGATAATAGACACAAGGGTGACTATTTGCAGTAGAATGTTCTTTGTTACTGAATATTAACGTCTCTCGTTCGTATTTTAGCTACCTGCTCCTAATAACATGACTAGAGCAGGGATGCTACAAAGGCGAACCTTTAAATTATTAGAACGCGAACAATAGAAATTATAAAAACTTATTGAATCGAATCTTTCCAGATGCAATTACGGACAAAGATCTGAAATTTCACAGAATTTATTTAGTATTAAATGAATAAAAATAATTATTTGAATATATGATTCCTGCATTCGTTATATAAATTATTCGTCCATGCATTCAATTTGGTGAACATTGAAATTAAATAACTTAGGCAATTTTTTATAAGATTCATAAAAAATTGCATGGAACTTTCTTCCTATAAGATTCATAAAGTATTTTCACAAAGTTTTATTTCTTGCGACTTAATTTTAATTACTTGGGGAACGCATTCATAAGTGAAAAAATTTTGGATTTGTATTATTTCATCATTGACAGTTTACACTTGATCATTGAATTAAGTTATATTTGATAAACTCACCCGATCGTACGCTAATATATGAAAAATTGTAGTATTTTTATCTGATCTCATTGAAGATTTGAATAAGCATCGAAAAGATGCTGGTAAAATAAAATCAAAGTGTCTAATCAAAATCGAGTGATGATCCTGGTGGTATATGAACTGATTAATGTTTCATGGAACTTGAAGAAAACACCCTGCAAAAGTTTGACAAAATATTGAAATTTGTTAAAATTTAGTTAACAATTTTTCGCGTTCTAACTTATTTCTTCGTTCAAAAATATTTTTAATCATTGCAACAGGTTTTTGTCCTGATAAGCGACACTTTTTTGCAAAAGATATCTGAGCGATGCAAAAAAAAAAAATTAACATATGCATAGTTTAACTGTTGCAATGATTAAAAATATTTTTGAACGAAGAAATAAGTTAGAACGCGAAAAATTGTTAACTAAATTTTAACAAATTTCAATATTTTGTCAAACTTTTGCAGGGTGTTTTCTTCAAGTTCCATGAAACATTAATCAGTTCATATACCACCATGAAGAGATTAGCTAATTATTAAAATAATATTCATCACTCGATTTTGATTAGACACTTTGATTTTATTTTACCAGCATCTTTTGGATGCTTATTCAAATCTTCAATGAGATCAGATAAAAATACTACAATTTTTCATATATTAGCGTACGATCGGGTGAGTTTATCAAATATAACTTAATTCAATGATCAAGTGTAAACTGTCAATGATGAAATAATACAAATCCAAAATTTTTTCACTTATGAATGCGTTCCCGAAGTAATTAAAATTAAGTCGCAAGAAATAAAACTTTGTGAAAATACTTTATGAATCTTATAGGAAGAAAGTTCCATGCAATTTTTTATGAATCTTATAAAAAATTGCCTAAGTTATTTAATTTCAATGTTCACCAAATTGAATGCATGGACGAATAATTTATATAACGAATGCAGGAATCATATATTCAAATAATTATTTTTATTCATTTAATACTAAATAAATTCTGTGAAATTTCAGATCTTTGTCCGTAATTGCATCTGGAAAGATTTGATTCAATAAGTTTTTATAATTTCTATTGTTCGCGTTCTAATAATTTAAAGGTTCGCCTTTGTAGCATCCCTGCTCTAGTCATGTTATTAGGAGCAGGTAGCTAAAATACGAACGAGAGACGTTAATAGTCAGTAACAAAGAACATTCTACTGCAAATAGTCACCCTTGTGTCTATTATCTCAATTTTAACGTAAAATATATATCTAAATATATCACGGTGTTTATCTATAAAAACGTACATATACAGTCCACAATTTGATCAATAAATCCGAATAAATTCGGACCAGTGAACATTAATCGATAGCGTGCAAGTGTTTTATTATTGTGATCGACCAGAAACTTGCATATCTAGTCGAAAGTGGTAAGGTTGGTTCATAGAGACTCCCCCCTCCCCACTTCACTTCAACCAACTTGGAAGCACAACAGGTGAACATTCAGCGTATTCAACGAGGACGGCATCATCAGAAACCACCGATAAGAGCAAAGAAACATACTTACATTTTTCACAGAATAGCATACGATCTAGTGAGTTTATCAAATATAACTTAGATCGAGTGTAAACTGTCAATGATAAAATAATACAAATTCAAAATTTTTTCACTTATGAATGCGTTCACTGAGCAATTCGTAAAAAATAAAATCTGATGAAAAAAATTTCAGGCATCTTATTACATGCAAAGTTATTTTGTTTTTCCATAAAAATTTTGTGAATCTTATATGAAGAAAGTTCCATTAAGTCTATTTAAGCATTCGAACCGTTTCATGTATACGAAAAAAGTTTCAATCATATCAATTTTGATTTTTCAAGAAACAAAAGGACGGTTTATTTACAGAATACGTAAATTCAATTTTTGAAATTAAAACTAGAAAATAGCTGTTGGTCATCTAATTGTAGTAATGATCAAAACTTATATATAACTATATGGAATAGTACTTTCAAAGGTATGTAATGATATTTCGGAAAATGTTTTTCAACAGTTTTTGCGGTCAACGGGAAAAACTTCCTAAAAATTCAAGAGTTTTGTGAACGAATTTCAGATCCCTAGAAAAAAATAGCACGTTATCAAAATTATCATATAGTGTAGCAACCAGAATCTAAAATTTATTCGGTACAATTTAATAAAAGACGTCTGCTTCCTGAAAATTTCGATAGCCTACCCAACTTTTCAAGTTGTGAAATATATTTTATGAACTTTCTGCCGAATTTGGTAATAAAGTTTCATATCTTTCAAAAAGTAGTTTTATGTTTCACAAGCAAGTTATGTAATTCGAAAAAAGAAGACCCAAATAACTCCCCAAGGGAATTCAACCCAGAAATAATTCATCGAGTGTACTAATGAATTTATTCGAATTGTCAGCGGCGTACAATGAAAAAGTTTAACATTTATGTTCGTTCAATATTTTATATAGCGTTTTTTCATTTGCATAGTTCTAAAGTCAAACACTATCATTTATATTTGAAAAGCAATCTCTTATTCCATATTTTATAAAACAATTTTATCCGTTTAGTATAGATGTGTGTGGGCTTTTTTTTTTGTCAAGGTATGTGATTGTTTATAACTATGCATACAATTATAAAATTATTAAATTTTCAATGTAGAATAATAGAATGAATTAATAATTTAACTTTAATACTACTTCATATAAAGTATGGGTTATAATTTATAATCTAAGTTGAATGAAATACATAATGCTTAACTCCCTATCAATTTATTTATATAATATTGATCGTATTAGCATCATAATTTTCAAACACTAGGAGGTTTTGTCTATATTTCATATGAAAAGTTTTTCTTATTCAAAAAGCTGTCCGTCATTCATCGTAATAATATACGATATTTACAACTGATTTATCACACATGTGATTTAGAATTTTTAAAATTTTATACATATACCCTTTTTTCCCCCGGGTATGAGGGAGCTGTTATGATACCTGTAAATGAATGTTCAAATTACATTTTTTTAAAAATTTTGATATTTCCAACTAAGAGAGAGAATAATTAAACTTTTGTTTTGATTATTTAAAGGAAAAATATTTTTTAGTGATTTAGAATTTTTAAAATTTTATACATATACCCTTTTTTCCCCCGGGTATGAGGGAGCTGTTATGATACCTGTAAATGAATGTTCAAATTACATTTTTTTAAAAATTTTGATATTTCCAACTAAGAGAGAGAATAATTAAACTTTTGTTTTGATTATTTAAAGGAAAAATATTTTTTCATTCCAGGTAAATGACATTTTTTTTATCTTCGCTTCAAATTGAAGCTTGTGGTATACATAAAATTAAACAGAAATGGAAAATATGCGATCTATAATAAAAAATTTCGCATTCTGTCCAATCAAAGAAATAAAATCTGATTGATCTGATGAATTTCATGCATTTTATAGGAAAAGAGTTACTTAAGTTATTTTGATCTTCCATAAGAAAAATTTTTGAATCTTATATGACTAAAGTTCAATAAATTATTCAATCTCGCCAAATTGAATATATGTACAAATCATTAGTAAAAGGTATCCAGGAATCATAAATTCAATTAATTATTTATATTCATATAATACCTAATAGGTTTTATGAAATTTCAGATTTTTGTTCGTAATTACATCTAAAAAGATTTGATTGAATAACAGTTTTGATTGATAAGTTTATCAGTTTGGCCAATATAAATGATTGAAGCAATATGAAATGCATCAATTTCATTTTGGAGGACTAGGTACTATTGTATTGTATGTTTATAATTATCCGATATCTTTATTTCTAATATTTTAGACGCTTTTATTCACAACAATCCTGGACAGGTGTTCGGGTTTCTTCGGTAATTTTCGGAGATTGCACAATAACAGGTAAGCATGGGGGGAATGGTGGGGGTCGTGGAAACTGCTATCGTGGAAAGTAAAGTAATGTGGGTTTCTTACCTATATGATTATTTAAAGGAAAAATATTTTTTCATTCCAGGTAAATGACATTTTTTTTAATCTACGCTTCAAATTGAAGCTTGCGGTATACATAAAATTAAACAGAAAAAGAAAATATGAGATCTATAATAAAAAATTTCGCATTCTGCCTAATCATTAATTTATGGATTCTTCAAATATGTTTTACGAGATTTAATAATTGCGTAAGTAATTGAACAATTTCTCAGAAAAAACATTGAGCTACATTTTATAGAGCGTTTTTCATATGTAGAGTTCTAAATTCAAATAAAATTATTAATATTCAAAAAGAATTCTTTTATTTCATAAAAATATACTTGTCGTTGGATATGTTTATCCTCTATATTTTATTCTTTCCTAATCGAATACATGTTTATATTTTCTAAAACACTATTTCTAGTAATGTTATGATTTTAAGATATTCATCAATCGTATACATTTATCGTCTACGTTTTATTTACTCCTAATCAAACACAGCCCAAGAAAACAAATTTTAAAAGAGAAGCTAGTAAAGTTATGATTTAAAAAATATTTGTTCTATATGATTATTCAACTACATTTTATACATTCGTAAAACACATCATTCCATCTTCTTGAGAAAAAAATCAAGTAGTTGTTATTAAGACTCAAAATTGTATGTTAAATGCTTAGATAATTCTAGAAATAATTAATAAATAACATGTTTTTTAAGAATACCTTTATTTTTAATACATAATTTACATAAAGTTTATTGTTATATAGTCATTGTATCTCAATTTTATGAATTCAGTACAAGTTTGTTTATCCATTACGAGCATTTTCAGTAAGGATTGAATCGGCAAAATAATCAATTGGGCAATACTCTGTTATATTGTTGAGTTGTAATTACCATCTATTGATGACGACTGAGGCGTGTAGTGGTAGCCGGAACTCTGGGGGTATTTCTTTTGAAGGTTCATTTCTTGCACTGTTCTCCTTGATTTGTCCGTCTGGAATCCCGTTGGCCATCTCCAAGTTATAATTATGGTGATTGTATTATACCATCTCCACCTCTTCGTATGTGTGTGTGTGTGTGTGTGTGTGTGTGTGTGTGTGTGTGCGTGGGCGTTTTTTGAGTATGGAGGACGACCATTGTATATGATTTTTTTATTTACGCACCTGCACAAGCTCATACTTTTGGGCATTATACTCGTATTCATCATCTGTATACACTGGTACATACTCCACACCGGTTTTCAAAAAAGACGGATCCGTAACTGCAGCCTCGCATACTGCATCAATTACCTTCCACTGAAGATTACTCAGATTCTTGAAGAAATCCGAGGCCTCGTTCTTTTCTTCTTCAGCGAGAATATCCAACTCATCCTGAGTTAGATATTCCCTAATGTGTTTCATGTAGGCACCATGATTGTTTTTCTCCAATTGCATTATGACCTCCGCCATTGTTAGTTCCCCCTCTATGAATTTTGTACAGATTTCGGCACTTGACCTGTATTCGGCAGCCTTCTTCTCTGCACTCACAGGATCAATATAATCTGTATTGTATATGGATGCGTGATTCGCATCCCAGCTTAGATGCATAAATAAGTGGTATAAATACAGCACTCCACTTTCGCGATCTAAAATATCGGAGGAGTAGTTGAATCCGAACATTTTTCAGCAGATTTTCAAGAATTAGTCTGTAAAAGAAGTAAACTAAACTCTTCTGAGTTTGTTAAGGTTAATATAGAAACTACCCCCACCACTGGCGCGCCGGAATTCTATGAAATCACAAGATTTTGTAAAGACCGGTCCCCTCACGTTGAATAACTCAGCGACGAGTTTCGTCCGCTTTTGTGAAGAGATATTCGCTTCAACCTCTTGTGTGTGTGTTTTCTTAGAAATATTAACCCCGTCGAATAACTAATGTCAGGGGTGGATTTCATACGATTTACGAATTTTGGTCTAAATTTGTAAAAAATATTCAATTCTCACGACCCTCAATCATTAGTTAATACGGTCCTGTCCCGAACACCTGCCCAAACAATAGAAACAATAGGAACAAAAGACCTGCCACCCGCTTTTGTGAAGAGATATTCGCGTCAACCTTTTGTGTGTGTTTTCTTAGAAATATTACACACGTCGAATAACTAATGTCAGTGCTGGATTTCTTACGATTTACGAATTTTGGTCTAAATTCGTAAAAAATATTCAATTCTCACGACCCTCAATCATTAGTTAATACGGTCCTGTCCCGAACACCTGCCCAAACAATAGAAACAATAGGAACAAAAGACCTGCCACCCGCTTTTGTGAAGAGATATTCGCGTCAACCTTTTGTGTGTGTTTTCTTAGAAATATTACACACGTCGAATAACTAATGTCAGGGCTGGATTTCTTACGATTTACGAATTTTGGTCTAAATTTGTAAAAAATATTCAATTCTCACGACCCTCAATCATTAGTTAATACGGTCCTGTCCCGAACACCTGCCCAAACAATAGAAACACCTGGTCTAACAAAAGACTGCACATAACAATAGACCGGCCATGATTTATGACCTTGAGCTGTCATCATCAATCAATTTTAATGGCTTCAAGTCAATCCCTTCTACTGCCAGTAAACAAATCAATAGCCGATTCAAAAAGCTCGTACTTTGATACACGCCTAGCTTGACGTAATTCATCTACTCTTTCAATAAATGAATTTAAACTATTCTTTTCGATATCTCCGTCAAATTGAACTCCCCATTTATAAATTGAAGGTGGTTTCACGCTAACGGGTGTATTTAAGATTTGAACTTTCGTTGGTGATTCATTTTCCAAAAGTTGAGGATTCTCGGAATTATCAGAAGTCACTTTCAAATGAACATCGGACTCTAATTCTAAACTAGTTGCATACGATTCATTTTTAAAAGTAATTGCTTCATTTTCTCTACCTTCAGGAAGTTGAATGCGTTGTATTCTCCCTGTAACATGAATTAACCGAGAGGAAATACGCTTAAAAGTAGAATCAGATGAAGGACCTTTAAACTCTTAAATCAGAGTAGTTTCATTAATCGCATTAACCTATAAATCAAAATCATATTGTGGATCATGTAAATCTACAGGTTTTATTATTTCCTTCGCTAATGATCGCGTTAAAATTTTCCGCGTCTGTGCAGTGTCTTTACAAGTAAATATACCTCGTATACGCAACTCATAATTCAACTCTTCTGTCAACAGAAAAACTGGTTTCATTTGTTCCATAATAAAATCAAATAATAATTCCGCCGATATATATTTAAATCAATAGTGAATATGCCTAATCTAAATCTACTAAACAATATTTCTTATATCTTGAAACGTAAGAAGAAGTTTTGAGATAACCTAACTAGAGATAATGAAAACGATGCACCAGAATCGAATTTTATCAGCCCCACGTTGCCAGCATCAAATATGTATACCCTAAAAAGGGACCGTCGGCTTGCATTTTTTTATAATTGCATTCAAGTAATGAAAAATGAGAAATAGTTCTTAGTAAGTTCATAAAAATACGAAAAATTAAACAAGTCGAAATCTTAGACTTATAATACAGAACTTCGAAGCAGGTGAATACAGGATAAAATTATAAATAGCTAGTTAAGGAAGGAAAGAATAATAATCATATAGTAATAGTTAACAGTAGAATAAATAAAATAATTAATTACAGAAGCGTAGCGCTACGTTCCCCTCACATAGTATAATTTAATTTATAACAAAGATAATTTCTATTTTTTGAAAGTTTGTATACACAAAAAAATATTATTTTTGAATTGAGTTTCCCACTTCCTTCGGGATGAGGCAAATAAGATTTTTCAAGTGGTCCTTAGATAACAGGAATGCGGATACACTTGGCAACGTAGGCTTCTGCATTCAGCGTCAAATTAAAGGTATAAATCGACTTACCCCGACTTGAAGTAAATGTATGAAAAATTATGGCAAAAAGACAACCTCTTATCAATCGGCAGGTTTTAGCTGTTGAGCGTCCAATCAAATTTTTGAGTTGAAACCAAAGTTCAGGTTGAAATGGAAAAGAAAATCTGAAGTACAAACTGAAATGGATGTTCGAATATCCTCTATTGAATTATAGCTTCACTGAAAGAAAAGTATTTTTTGCATCATTGCGTGGCCAGAAAACTTATGTACTTGCTATTACTTACATAGTAGGTATAGCACATCCACAATCAAAAAACTATAAAAATGAAATTTCGCCTTCGGTATATCATCTCACTAACTGTGAAGTGTTCACAAGCAAAGGTAAACGGAAAATGATTGAATTTGTCAGATGCAATATCTTTCTCTCAATGTGCTATCAAATTCTCAAGGACGTTTCAATGAATGTGTAAGGGTTTATTTACTTACAAAGACACGAAAATTGCTAACTATAATAGACTCGGAAAATTTTACCGTCACAACTTTTAAAGAATATAACATGTTAAATTATCCTTTGAAAATTAATAGTCATATGAGAGAAATATTGAGTATAGATTTTTTCAGAGACCAAACTAGGGTGGGTATTATCTAATAAAAAAATACTACTTCTACTAAATATATCGTTATTATACAAAAATTCTCAGAAAAAATTACAGGGTGATAGATCCTATGGAATTAAATATTTATATGAGTGAAATACATATAGATTTTTCAGAGTCATAACTAGTGTAATGCCTGGTCCTGGTGGTTAAATGATACACATGTTCGTTCTATACTTTAGCTTTATTTGTATAGACTCTAGACTATACTGTTAGCCTCTCGGCCAGCGTGACGGTCTCCAAGTCTTACTTCAGTCTTACTATATCTCTCTCAGAGGTTCCCTCTGGTCTTATATGTATGTTTATACAATAAACTGCTGACGGGCGACCTTGCCCGTACGCGCCGAATACAATAATAATATCAAGGTGTAACCAAACATCCTTCGGTTATTATGGAGTAACGTGACACTGACCTACTTGCCTACATGCACCACACTAGGGTGGGTATCAATTAATAGAAAAAACACGTTTTCGTAGATGAATAGATATTGAAATTATTATAACATTGAATTACTCTAATATTCGAAAGATGTATGAATATGGTTATATTTAGGGATTTATGATTATTCGATTCAAAAAATGATTCACTCATAATTATTACAACAATCTCCTCAATTTCCTGGTATATTTATCCTACGTACCTACCTTATAATATTGTTATTCTTTATTCATAAATTAATTATATTAACAAATGTACAGGAGTGTTCACCGAATGAAAATATCGAAAGTTGAACAGATAGTTATTACGTATTCTTTTATGAATAATTTGACCCCTACATAAATGTTTTTCATGATTAATGAATGAATAATTTATTTGATCAAATATATCTATCTATCTATCTATCTATATATATATATATATATATATATATATAAATATATATATATATATATATATATATAGATATAAATTATATACTAAATTCATAAGTAATGTACACAATGATAAATATTTCAAGAGAGAGAGAGAGAGAGATTGAGTGAAATAAACATCAATTTCATATACATTTTCATTATACAATATTTTCCATGTCTATATCATTCAATATTTTATTCATGTTATACAACAAACATTCTAATATAGTGAAACTGTTCACTAAAGAACTAATTTTACAGAATTCAGTTATGAAATCTTCAATATACCAAATATATATATATATATATATATATATATATATATATATATATATATATATATATAAATATATATATATATATATATATGTATGTATATAAATATATATTTATATATATATATATATAAAAATAAAAAAAAATTTCATGATTGAAATCTGCGAACGTGAGTCATGTTCCAAGAGTGAGGACATCGTTGAACTCATACGAAATTTAAGGAAAAAATAAAACAGTTACTCCCTTGTCACTACAGGGTAAAATATCAAAGCGTTTGACTTATATGAAATTTTATAAAAAATAAAGCGACACTTGTATTTGTTACCCAGAAAAAATTACAGAGGTCCTCCTACCTCATATATATATATATCTATATATATATATATATATTTATATATATATATATATATATATATATATATATATATACATATATATATATATATATATATATATATATATAACACTTAATAATTTCGACCAATCTGTACAATATAGAAACGCTTTGTATTATCGGGAATGTGGTCTGTAGACTCAATAATCTCTTTGTCTTTTTTTCAACTCAATATTTCGCCATTTATTTTACAGCTTCATCAGGAGTACTACAAAAAATTTTTAAAAATTAAAAACTTTAAAATTATTACATTTTCGCTTTCTCTTATATAACTCTACACAATTAAAATGACATATACAATTTTAAAGCACATAACATTTGACACTTACAAGAATAGAGTTGGTCCTTAGTTGTAATATATCGGATGCATATATACACCATCTCAACATCTCTATATATATATATATATATATATATATATATATATATATATATATATATATATATATATATATATATATATATATATATATATATATATATATATCGGTTTCGTTGAGGTTGGAGGGGCTGAACGTCCCGAATAAAGTTTCAAGTATGTGATTATATAGTTATTACGTATTTTTCAACAAATAATTTATACAGTTAATGTACAGAGTGTGTATCCAGAATATATTTAAAAATTCAAATGTCAGATAGATAGGTATTCCGTAATGTTTATCGAATAAATGTTGTAAGGTATAGAAATATCAGATTTTATTTCTCACTGAATTCAAATTATTCTAAAGCTTTCATTACCGTTGGTTTGTCACTTGTCAATCGTGATAAACAAACATTAGGAAAAGATACAAAAACTCATAATTTTAGTTAAATATTTCTTCTATTTTTCATTCTTATTCTATACCTAGTTTACATCTTAAACAATTGAACTGACTGGTAGGAGATCCATCGAAGTGAATAAAACATGGTAAATGAGTTTGTAAAGAGGGTAAAAAACTGAAACTTTCCATAGACAGATTAATTGATTCCGATGACGAAAACAGTGATATTGATTTACATATAGGCTAGAGAGAGAGAGAGATATGTGGAAAATTTAATAATATTTTTTTGTATGTCTGTTGTTTGTATGAATAAAATTATATTGTTTCATCTATACTGTATTAATGCTTTGTTTATATATCAAATATATACTATGGTTGAATAAAGTGATTGTGAATTATTATTTAAGGTAATTTATGCAACCAACAATACACCATGACTTTAGAATAGTAGACAGATTCATAATGTGTGTGTGTGTCTATATATATATATATATATATATATATATATATATATATATATATATATATATATATATATATATATATATATATATAGGTAGGAGAAACTCTGTTATTTTTCTGTGTAACAAGTGTCTCTTTATTTATTCTAAAATTTCATATAAGTCACACGCTTTGATATCTCACCCTGTAGTGGCAAGGGAGTAACTGTTTTATTTTTTCCTTAAATTTCGTATGAGTTCAACGATGTCCTCACTCTTAGAACATGACTCACGTTCGCAGATTTCAATCATGATAAAATTTCTTATTTATATATATATATATATATATATATATATATATATATATATATATATATATATATATATATATATATATATATATATATATATATATATATATATATATATATATATATATATATATATATGAATTCTGTGAAATTAGTTTTTCAGTGAACAGTCACACTATATAAGAATGTTCGTTGTAAAACAAGAATAAAATATTGAATGATATAGACATGGAAAATTTGGTATAATAAAAATATATATGAATTAGATGTTTATTACACACAATCTCTCTCTCTCTCTTTAAAAAATTATCATATTGTACACTTCTCATGACTAAAGAATATAATATATATATATATATATATATATATATATATATATATATATATATATATATATATATATATATATATATATATATATATATATATATATATATATATATATATATATATATATAGATAGATATATTTAATCAAATAAATTATTCATTCATTAATCATGAAAAACATTTATGTAGGGGTCAAATTATTCATAAAAGAATACGTAATAACTATCTGTTCAACTTTCGATATTTTCATTCGGTGAACACTCCTGTACATTTGTTAAATAAATTAATTTATGAATCAAGAATAACAATATTATTGGGTAGGTACGTAGGATAAATATACCAGGAAATTGAGGAGATTGTTGTAATAATTATGAGTGAAACATTTTTTGAATCGAATAATCATAAATCCCCTAAATATAACTATATTCATACATCTTTCGAATATTAGAGTAATTCAATGTTATAATAATTTCAATATCTATTCATCTACGAAAACGTGAAATAGGAAGTACTCTGATAACCCATTAAATTTCATATAAGTCAAACGATATTCTCTGTAAAGACTTCATCGTTATATTTATGAGTTTTGAGTCGTATTTTTTCTATTAATTGATACCCACCCTAGTTAAGACTCTGAAAAATCTATAGGTATTTCACTCATATAAATATTTATTTTCATAGGATCTATCACCCTGTTATTTTTTCTGAGAATTTTTGTATAATAACGATATATTTAGTAGTAGTGGTATTTTTCTATTAGATAATACCCACCATAGTTTGGTCTCTGAAAAAATCTATACTCGATATTTCTCTCATATGACTATTAATTTTCAAAGGATAATTCAACATGTTATATTTTTTAAAAGTTAGAGTTATTGTTTAACAAATACAAGTGACTGTTTATTTTTTCTTAAATTTCATATAAGTCAAATGATATCCAAATCCTCCTGGAACATAGAGTTAGGAGCATAGATCAGCCACCTTGGATTTTTATAATAGTTCAGCCCCATCATAAGTTTTGTATTTTTCTATAAATTGTTAGCCACCCTAGTTAGTACGGTCTCTCAAATACTTGATATTTCCTCCATATAAATATTGTCATAGGATTTTTCAAAGAAAACTAACAGAATTTTTGTATAAGAACAGTCTGTTTTTTTTTCTGAAATGTCATATTTTTCTATAAATTGTTACCCACCCTAGTTAGTACGGCCTCTCAAATACTTGATATTTCCTCCATATAAATATTTTCATAGGATTTTTCAAAGAAGACTGACAGAATTTTTGTATAAGAACAGTCTGTTTATTTTTTTTTTCTGAAATTTCATATGTGTGTTTGAATATATATATATACATATATATATATATTAATATATATATATATATATATATATATATATATATATATATATTTATATATATATATATATATATATATATATATATATATATATATATATATATATATATATATATATATATACGATAAATATTACATAATATTGAACTAGTTTTTAATGAGAGTAAAGATTGAAGCTGGATTAGATGTTCCTGTTTCCAAGATTCCCT